>LGRX02006334.1:0-30306 GCA_001247695.2 Cymbomonas tetramitiformis
CAGCGCCGGCAACACGGTGGCCCTGTGCGTGGTGAAATACCTAAACTAGCCAGCGCCGGCAACACGGTGGCCCTGTGCGTGGTGAAATACGAGTCCATGGCCACCTTGGGGGTGTACCAGCCACCCACATTAGAGGTCATGCGGTGTGACCAGCCCCAAGTTCAAAGCCACTGCCCCAGTGACTTCCTAGCCGACCCGCTGCTGTACCGGGCCACGTCCCGGGCCTGTGGGAAGGCCCTGCTGTAAGCCTGCTTGAAGGCCCTCGCATGCCCGGTGTACGGCCCCGCATACCAGCCGGTGCCCCCCTTAGGGGCCGCAAAGAGGAGGGACCCCGACGGGACCTCCTCACGAATGATGTAGTCCTCGAGGAGCTCCACCGGCCGGAGCCCAAGAGCGGGCACCTCCGACGGCATATAGAACCGGCGAGGCTTCCTCGAGTCGACGTTTTTGTCCAAGTCCAGAGCCCCCTGCACGAACGGGGACAGCCCCACCTCGTCACGAACCACCATCACGTGAGGGGTCGAGTGACAGGGAGGAGCCAGCCACCAGATGGAGACCTGGTCACCAGACCCGAGCAGCTCGAAGAAGACCCGCAAGTACTTGGTCCCACCTCGTCGGAGGCAGCCAAGGGTGCAGAACAGGAACAGAAGCCGGTGATGACGGCCCGACCTCCGGTTCAAGAGGAAGCCAGAGTGGAAGATGTGGCACCACTGCCGCAGGGTCCAGTCATCCTTGACACTAGACGGCTTCTTGTACCGCTTGTCAAGCACCTTCAGGAGCCCCAGGACCTGCGGCTGCCGGCACGGGTTGGCCAGCTGAAGAGGGCAGCCAACCGAATCCACAAGCTCCGCCTCCTTTAGCAGCATGGACAGCTCCACGTGCCATGCCGAGAGCCCCGAGAGGTCCTCACCGTGGAAGAGTAGGCTGCATAACATACCACATCGGTGCCCGTGGCCGGCAGGCCGTGGTCCAAATAGGCACGCATGTAGGCCTGCACGTCACGGATACCTCTGCGGTGCCCCTCATCCGTGGACAGCCGTGTCCGCATACCCAGCAGCTCGGAGACCAGGGCCGCCATCCTGCCGGTGCAGTGGACCACACCCGCACGGCGGGCCCAGCACCGACCGCAAAAGATGAGTCCGGTGAGGCCCACACTAACTCTGCCGCAGCGCCGACACCAGAGTCGGCTGCATCCGACACAGAAGCTGGCGATCCCTTACGGCTTACCCGGACAGTACTGGCATGGTCTCTCAACCTCTGCGGCTACCAGCGCCACGAGCTGCCTGAGCTGCTGTAACTCCAGACCTGCTGGGCAGGGTAGAGGGGAAGTACACCACCAGCACTGGCCACTGAATCGGGCCACAAAAGGCTCGTTCAGCACCGAAGCCGTAAGTGCCGTCTTCACGGAGCAAGTGCCTCCACTCGGGTGAGGTGAAGAGGTGTGACTCCTCCGGGTAGTACTTCACGACACGTGCACCCTTGAGCAAATGCCACCACTCGTAGGTGTCCCACATAGGCAGCACGAATGTGCCCGTGGTGGTCGGGGGTGCTCATTGCTGGCACGCCCGGAAGTGTGTGAGATACTGGAGGATAACCGAGAAGTCTGGGTTGGCATATACGTCCTCACCACGGACATCCCGCGCGAGGAAACTGTCCAACACGGAGCAGTAACGTGGGAGGTAGGCGTTGGTCCCAGCGGGGTCCGCCCCACCGTCGAGGGTGAAAGGATGGCCCACTAGACCAGACAAGGTGTAGAACTCGTCGGCTCGGTACTGCCAATCCGAGTAGTCTTTCTGCCGGATGAACCGAGAAAGGCCGTCGGCCAACCTGTTCTCCACCCCCGGAATGTGCTCGGCTGCCAAGTCGAGATCGTGTCTGATGGCCACCTTGAACATCCGGTCCACAATAGGCCACAACCCGGGGGACGTAGTGCCCTGCCGGTTGACAATGCTCATAGTGGTGGTGTTGTCCGTTCGCAAGAGCACCCGTGAGCCCTCCAACTGGGGCGCCAGAAGCTCCACTGCCGAAGCAGCCGTACTAGCCTCCCGGTAGTTGGAGCTCTTCAGAGGGGCGCACTTGTTCGGGGGAAAGGTAAGGATGTGCCTCAAGTCTCGATAGGCCACTCCACCCTGCCATCCCGAGGCATCCATCGTAGGCGCCGGCACGCCCTCCGGAGTGCTCCAGTGCTCTGTGAGATGATCTCGGTCACCAGAGTGCGGCCCGGTCCACCATCCGGAGATGGATGGGTCATCCTCGAGGTAGTAACGGCGGGTAGGTCGAGACCGAAGGGCTGTACAGAACTGCCCCAAGGCGTCCCAAGCATCCCGGCCCATCTCCGCTGTGACCCGGTCCTCCCACTGGGCTGCTGCGTGGTGGGTGGCAACTGCTGGATCGGTGAAGTGGTCACGAGCCCGGTAGAGAGGAGTCAAAATTTTCTGGCCGCCACGAATCAAAGGGGCCAGGAACTGGAATTCCCGACGACAGCGGCCAGCTCCCGACGAGGTACCGAGGTGCCTAGAGGGTGCTGCTGCTCCAAGGCCTTGGCCAGAGCAACGTACTTCTGGACTCGTGCCTCGGAGGCGCCGATTTTCTGGCTGACAGAATCGATCTCACGACCAATGAAGTCCTTCACTGTGGAGGGCCACTGAGTCGTGTGGACTGATACACGGATCCCAGCAGCTTCGAGCTGGGCAATCTCCGCCTGTGTCCGGGCTGTAACCTCTGTCAAGCTCAAGTCGGAGTCAGCCACAGAGTGCCCATCGTGCACGAAGATGCCCGTGCACTGGGACTTCCCATCGAGGTGTACGGTACCGTCGAGCATCCTCTTGAAGACCTGGGCCATTTCGGCCTGGTGATTCGGAGCATCACAGAAACCGAACATGTCTTAACGGGCTCGGTAGAACTCCTTCGACACCGGTGTCATCACTCCCATATAATCACAATGGGGTTGATAACGAGGATTATTCCAGAAGGCATCACTGAGGTCCCACCCGTGCTGCCAGCAGGCGAGCCTCTTGGCTTGCCGAGGCTCGAGCACCAACATAGGATTTTTCCATAATGGACCTGCAGTGCGAATTTGGATGAGCTCCCAGCTACCCCACATTTTTTGGTTGTGATTCGTGTGTGTGGTGGGTCTGCTTTGTGTTTGGTTTGATATGTGATATGTGTCGAAGTGGATGGTATCTTGCCACGGCCTCGCCCTGTTCGGGTATGATTCCATCTGAGTGTAGCTGTAACTTCCTGAATGCTTCTCACTTCCATTGGGACAATGGTAGGCGGACTTTTGTGGGCGGATCTCATTCGGTATGTTTGGCATCTGGCTTATGTAGGCGGGCCGCATGCAATTCAGTGTGTGGTATTTGCCAACGTGCGTCTCGATGCATGCGGTGCACGATGAGGCCTCCAGAATCTGACACGCCCCTTTTGCCGACTGTGCTCAGGGGGTGGCGGATCTGGTGAACGGTGCCGTGGTGAACGAGGGTGAGGAAGTCCTGCCGACGGACGTTGTCATCGTCGCCGTGACAATCCAGGACGCCTTGGGCAATGCGGTGACGTCTGATGCCTCCTATGGGGTGGAGGAGCTGAGCCTTCTTGTGGAGTATAGCACAAAAGTGGCAGTGGGAGGTGGGGAATTATCGAGCAGACGCCGGCGCCGTAACTTGTCCTCCAGTGGCGGCTCCGCCTTGAGCTTGCGAACGGATGAGGTGTCAGAGATCATAGCAGCCTCGGCGGTGGACGGGCGGATGGCGGAGTCGCTGAGCGCGGCGAGTGCGAGCAGCAATGCAAATTTATCCACGGACGTCACGGGACTGGTCGGGGACATCTCAACCTCGACACTCACCCCGGATGTGGATGTGGAGGCAGCGTACGCGGCGGCCATCCTAAGCGAAAAAGACAAGCTCCAGCGGCTGAGCATGGAGATGCAGACGTCACTCAACGTGGTCCAGGACGACCTCACGGTGGCAGGGGGGGGAGCGGAGGAATGGACCGCCACCCTGCTCAAGATATGGGAGGACGCTCAGGAGCTAGACTTTGAGAACGTCGAGGCGCTGTCCTTGAGCATCGATGAGATCATTGCAAAGCTCGAGCAGATCACCTCTCAATACGAGCTGGTGAACAGCGCGGCGGCAGAGGCGCAGCTTGCTCTCCAAGTGCGTCCCCACACCCTCCCGTCCGAAAGCAAAAGGGAAGGTCAACTCTCTCTCTGAGATGCGAAGACACGTTTTCTCACCCTTGAGCTATGTTTCTTGAGCTTGCCGGGGGTGCCTGTTCTTGAGCTATGTTTCTTGAGCTTGCCGGGGTGCTGTTCTTGAGCTATGTTTCTTGAGCATGGGGTGCCTGTTCTTGAGCTATGTTTGAGGCTGGGAGGTGCCTGTTCTTGAGCTATGTTTCTTGAGCTTGCCAGAGGTGCCTGTTCTGAGCTATGTTTCTTGAGCTTGCAGGGGTGCCTGTTCTGAGCTTGCTTGGGGGTGCCTGTTCTTGAGCTATGTTTCTTGAGCTTGCCGGGGTGCCTGTTCTTGAGCTATGTTTCTGACTTGCCGGGTGCCTGTTCTTGAGCTATGTTTCTTGAGCTTGCCGGGTGCCTGTTCTTGAGCTATGTTTCTTGAGCTTGCGGGGTGCCTGTTCATGAGCTATGTTTCTTGAGCTTGCCGGAGGTGCTGTTCTTGAGCTATGTTTCTTGAGCTTGCAGGGTGCCTGTTCTTGAGCTATGTTTCTTGAGCTTGCCGGAGGTGCCTGTTCTTGAGCTATGTTTCTTGAGCTTGCCGGAGGTGCCTGTTCTTGAGCTATGTTTCTTGAGCTTGCCGGGGTGCCTGTTCTTGAGCTATGTTTCTTGAGCTTGCCGGGGGTGCCTGTTCTTGAGCTATGTTTCTTGAGCTTGCCGGGGGTGCATGTTCTACTATTCTTGTCCGATCGGAATGCGTCGTGAATATCTTGTCCTTTCTCCGAGCCCTTGCGTAGTGTTTTTTCAGCTGCCCTCTACGGCGGCTCCAAGCATGTGTGGAAGGAGCCCAATCTGAGGCAAGAATGAATCCGGGTTGCTCGATCCGAGGGAAGAATCAATCCGAGTTCCCGGATCCGAGGAAAGAATCAATCCGGGTTGCTCGTGGGGCTTCAGCCTGGAAAGGGGTCGCCTGATTTTGAACCTGAACTCTAGCTTTAAGCAATGACTGTCTTGTGCACGCCTAATGCTAAAACCTATAACCCCAAAGCCGCCCCCATTCCAAGGAAAGTCTACTTGCTTCTGCTGCACACTAGGAACGTTTGAGTCATGTAAGAATTCAGCTCTTGTAAGTTATGAGATGGTGTCATGAAAATGCATGCTCGGCCGGCAGCTGGGCTGGGCGGCCTTGCGGATACTGTGGCATTCATGCCAAAGGATGACCTTACGTTTGATCTAGCAAAACCATGAATTAGGTCAAGGTGGGTGTAGGCATTTCATTTTATATGGCTTGGGCGCTGGCATTCCAAACCGCAGCTATTTTTACCCAATCTGGATTTCTCTCCGATTGTGTAGGCCCGTCCCTCCAATTGTGTGGGCCCGACCTGGATTTAAATGAAATATCAAGGCGCACTGGCACTGTGCGATTAATCAGATTGCCAGCGCCCAATCTGGTATTAAAATGAAATGTCAACTTCATTTAGAAGGAACTCGACGCAGAGGCCACGAAGACGATGCCAGCGTGCAAGGCACCTCTTTCCTACATTTGTCCCACGTAGCGCCGTGGGCGAAGGTCAAGGATCCAGGTTCCAGACTTAACGAGAAACGAGTGCTTTTAGACAGGCGTCTCCTTCATGTTGGCAAGTGCCCGCACTCTCCCAGTTGGATGAATTATTCCAGCTGTATCACTTTTGCAAATTATATTCTGATGTGGGATCTTAGGTTTTCGTTTAAATCTGTCTTGGGTGACTGGCGCAGGAGACGCTCGATGCAGTGGAGAGGTTGGTGTCAGAGAATGTTGTGGTACGCCACGCCCGCCCTGACTGGAAGATAAAATGCCTCTGTTCCACGAGGCGTCAAGGCCCCATCCATCTGCTCTGCTGCTGGGAAGAAGAGGCATGTATTGGCTGCCTTTTCCGTGTTACTGCAGCGGTGACTCGATCATCGCCGAGGAGAAAAAAAAGAAAAAGCTACGCCCTGCTGGGCGTATGAGTAAATTAATTTCCAGGCCCTACTCTGGGCCAGCGCCGAGGAGGGGACTGCACATTGCCAACCTTGATTGCTGCAGATCACGATTGGCGGGTTGGTGCTGCCACCCTTGAGTCCCGCGTGTTGTGATTGACGGATTGGTGCTGCCACCCTTGAGTCCCGCGTGTTGTGATTGACTGCCACCCTTGAGTTGTTGTGCTTGGTGCTGCCACCCTTGAGTCCAGCGTGTTGTGATTGGCGGGTTGGTGTTGCCACCCTTGAGTCCCGCGTGTTGTGATTGGCGGGTTCGTGCTGCCACCCTTGAGTCCCGCGTGTTGTGATTGACCAGTTGGTGCTGCCACCCTTGAGTCCAGCGTGTTGTGATTGGCGGGTTGGTGTTGCCACCCTTGAGTCCCGCGTGTTGTGATTGGCGGGTTGGTGCTGCCACCCTTGAGTCCCGCGTGTTGTGATTGGCGGGTTGGTGTTGCCACCCTTGAGTCCCGCGTGTTGCGATTAGCGGATTTGCGTTTGATCTTCTGATTGGCAGATGCGGGTTGGTGCATTTAATTGTGATATGACATTATGACTGGTGGAGGCTCACGGGTGCGGTGTCTCCTCCTGCGGATGCTGGAACAGGATTCGCTCGAGGTCCAGTTGCAACCCCCTCCATATCCACCCCCAGCACCTCCCCTATGGTGCGGATTCGTGGCGCAGACGAACGCGGAGCGTGTCCGGCTTGCCACAGAGATACAGTATGAGTTCGTAGTGCCAGCACCGCATGAGGCACGGCGCCACCTGCTCAAGCGAGTAAGCGGTGGAGCAGGCGGTTCGGATGATGACGCCAGTCGGTGGGAGCTGCCCAAAGGGAGCGCGGTTAACGACCTCAAGAGCATGCCGTCCGAGGTCCCCGGCCGCTATATCACCATGCAGCACAACAAACTGTTCGCGGGTGCGTGCTGGCCGCTGTGGCTGGGAGAGATATGTGTCTGAGTGCATGCCGTGATGCCGTGGGGGTCAGCCTGCAGCTGGCTCTGCGCCGCATGTCTCTGGGTTAAATGTCTCTGCGCTGTTTCATCACCAAGTGCCCTGGAATAGGACAAAACGGTCAGTGAAAGTACACAGGCGGCCAGAGCGAGCAGAATGAAACACTTTTTGCACAAATATCGAGCCCATCACTAGTAAAATACTCATAGGCATTTCCGGTCGATTATCAATTATAAGGTGGATTTTCTCATAAAGAGAATGTACATAACGTAGAGATCTTTGGCAAATGTTGTGATTGCCGTTTGCAGCAGTTTTCGGCACTACCTCTGCGGGTGTCGTCCCTCGCCAAGGGGCCATCCCTGGGTGTATGAGATGGGATTTCCTTCGTGGTCCCTGCAACACTGAAACACCCTGTGGAGCTGCGCAGGACTGCTATTCGCTGTCACCCGGGGAACCGTCCTGGCTGGCCGGGAATGCACGTCGCGCTTCGAACATCTCGCGGCGCCCTGCGTCACCAAGAGCGCGCATTCCCGACATTACGGCATTGACCCGGTTTTCAGACCCACCAGCTCCCTCTTCAGGTGCCCCCTCAGTATACCGGCTCCCGGCGTCTTCATTTGGTGCAGGGGGCCTATCCCCCTGCCCCCCTGCGCGGTACATCTGGGCGCAAGCGGGAGGGCACTTGAGCGGGTCAACGTTGCGCGCGTGCTTGGCGCACGGATATGTTGTGTGCGTACGATTGGCTTGTGGTCTGTGTGGATGAAACGATGATAGTGGGTGTGCGCGGTGACGCCCATGTGTGTTGTCACAGAAGCGACCTTCAACATGAAAGGGGCACATACTACAACACCTCGCAAGGCTCTGAGGACATCCATCCCGACACCGGCGCCCCAAGGCCATTCCGGCCGCGTCATATACCCGGTCGAGATGATAGCCAGCCATTCTTTATTTCAGCGGAAGTGGGAGCTTACCGAGCCCAGCAGGTGAGCCGCTGAAGTGCCTGCACCATCCTGTCGGGAGTGACGGAGCGCGTCAACCCCGCAGTCTCATCGGTCGGGTCGATCACCCATACCTCCGAGCGGCTGCTCTGTGAGAGCCAAATCTCCACTCTCCTCGGCTTGTTCAGGTTGAGCCGCATGGTCTCTGTCTCATTTAAAGAGCATCTTCCCATGGTCACGCCATCAGAGCCAGTGCCTCCCCCCCTTGGCCCTTGGCACCGTCTATGGGCCCGTCGGCCCCCCGTCCCCGATGGGCGCCGCTTTGCTCCCCGCATTGCGCTTCCGGTGTGTCGGGACGCTTTATTCAGCCATTCGAGTGTGTGACTGTCATGCATCTGCCAGCAACTCACCCTGGTGGAGCATGAATATTGAGATGGGCGTTCTTGCTGCTCATTAGCTGCATATGTAGAGCCGCGGCGCCATCCCTCCCAATTCTCTCGCGACTTTGCCTGATGCATGGACAGTCGGGCTCGCTCGTTTCAGCCACCGCCCCTCGCTCCATGCGCCTGCTGTGTGCCCTCACTTTGCGGAGCCGGTGCTGACCTGCCACCGATGCGGCTGAGATGGCGCAGCTCTACACGTTCCTGGAGGAAGGCCTGCTCATCGACAGCCTTGTGAACAAGGTGGACGTGTCCGTGGTCACCTTCAACTCGCAGCTTCAGGCGTGGTGTGTGGTGGCGATTGGCTGGGTGCGGGAGCACGGCAATGGCTACTGGACGGTGCAATCCGAGATCTACCCGAGTCCGGTCACATACTGGGGCGTCGGCTCTGCGCGCGACATTCTGTGGATGCTGATGCACGTTGTGTGGGTGCTCGTCAGTGTGACGATATTTGTTCAATCCGCGTTGCTCCTTCGGCCGCGCGCGCTGCCTGCCAAGTGCGCCTCTCGCCTTCCCCGATGCCATCTCAGATGCGAGGCTGCTGACTTGGACAGAAGACGTTGTTTGGGGCATGTAGGGTCCTTTGAGGGCGAGACGGCCCTGTGGCTACATCCGATGTTTTCAAATCAGCCCCTGCCGATGCTCCCGCAATCGCGATCTAGAGCGCCCGAGCATTCAGCAAGAGTTCCTCACTCGCTGCGCTGCTAGACCTGTCCACCTCTCGCCTGGCGCCCTCGTCTCCTCCTCTCCGTGCCCTTGTCAGGGTTTTATCTGCTGACCACCGGAGCGCACACAACACATTCAGTGGTTTGTCACCGGGCGGCTCCCTGCCTGGCGCTACCAGCGTGGCATCCACCCTGCGGCGCGGTCATCACTGCCCTGACATCATTGGCGCCGTCATATTGATCCAATCGCAAGCCTCTCACCGAGGTGTCTGCTATGCGTGGTGTTGCGGGGTCGAAGCTTCATCCGGACAAGAAGAAACTGAGGTCTGAACTTAAAATCGATATCGCAAACCCCAACTAGTGCATCAACCCCAAGCGTAATCCCCTAATTTAGGGCGGGGCGACTCGTGGACGCAGGTATAATCAAGCTCACTACCTGGTGAACCTAATGGCGCATCTCTCGGATGTGGAAAACCTGCTGGCGCTGTGTGGCGCGGTGCTGCAGATCTGGGTTGTGGTCATGTTTTTCAGCTATCACTTCAGGATGTTGACCCTGACCGTCTCTAACCCACAGCGCATCTATCACGACCTATACTGGAACGCCAACTATTTCCTGTCAAGCCGCGAGCCTGACGACGCTGCTAGTGGTGCGGCAGAGGCTGAGGCTGGGGGTGCGCTGACACCGGCATGGGCGCTCCCGGAGGATAACCTTGACTTCGAAAGGTTTACCATGGATGCTCAGAAGATGGCCTCGCTTGGCCAGTTGAATCAGGCCTTCTTCCTCTGCCAGACAGCACGGGTGCTTATCTTGATCCTCCGCCTGCTGTTAACTTCTGCCCACCAAAAGCACCTCGCCGTCGTCATCAACACGTGCAGGTGCGCAGCTGCTGAGAACTGGGTGGACTCCACTTGGCGCCACGTGAAGCGATGCTGGTGCTGGCCTTGCGTCAGCATGGAACAGGAATGGCGGGTCTCGGCGGAACACTGACCGCCCACATTCCGATATATATATATATATCAAATCTAACAATGGCACTTGAGCTCCGCAAAAGTCAAATCGTTTTTGTCAAATGTCAATTTACATCGCGCAGATCTCGTGATTCAGGCTCAACGCCGACCCTCATTCTCATAGGAGAAGGCACTTCGCTGAGGGGGGGGTCAGTGAATATCCGCACAGGTCCAAAAGGGTGTGTGGGCTTTTCTTGTGCTCCTTTCTTCGTCTCTGACTCGAGCGATACCGAAAGTTCTTCCCATAAGTGTTGCTGTGTTGCTGTATCCCAGGAATTAGTTCCTGGTGCGGTCCGCCATAAGCGTTGAAACAAATGGTGGAGGATTCAATTCCATTATGTAGCGCATTGGCCTTTCATCATCTCGCCACTGGAATCCACACATGCATAGTGAGCTGGCGGAGCTCCCGAGCGTTAGCGGCGTGTATTGATCGCTAGGGGAAGCTCCCGGGTTCAGCGTGGAAGCCTAGGACGGCAATCCCTACAACCGCATCGACCTGTGGTATCGGGGGAATGTGGGGTCTGGATAGTCGATTGGCAAAAAACCGCAACATGCTGGGTGCAGAGAGCACTGGGAGTGAGGGGATGGACGGCTTTGTGCAGGGACTCTTTGCGGGAGCTCCTGCAGTGCTTCCCATTCTTCCTAAGTGCGGTGTGCTTCACCTTTCTGTTCCACATCCAGCTTGGCATGAGGCTGCCGCAGCTCCGCACGATGCAGAAGAGCGCGGACGTGGTTGCCAAGTTTGCGCTCCTGGGCGAGTATGAGGTGCGCTGCTCCCTGCCCGTCTTTGCGCTCACACTGCGTTGAGCAGCAGCTCGCTGACAACCATCCATCGTGCTGGGCAACCGAGGATTGAGTTGACGGCATGACAGCCGCAAAAATAACACGGCAGCATTCCGCATGGGGCACTGGGCTCTCAGGGCCATCGCCACTGCACGTGGCAACATTAACCTTGCGGAGGCCCGCAGATATGGCGATCGCTGTGAATTGCAGTTGTTTTAAGCTGCACGCAGGAAACGCGCAAGCCGACCGGGTGGCTGAGTCGCCGTGATGGCTGAATCGCTGTGATGGTTACAGTGGGGGGAACCCTGGAAAAGGGGGAACCCTACATGTACACATCGCATTTTCATAACGAACATCATATTTAAGCATGGCAGAATCGTCCAAAAATGGCGAATATTGGTGAATGATTGCTGGCGTGGCCGTATTTCACAATAAACAAAAGCTGTTCCGTAATATCGATTGGATGCGCCTTGAGATCTCGAACACGCTCGTCAAAATAGCGCGCGATTTCATAAAATAGCGTGTTATATTCGATCGGATCTGCGACAACAGAATCTTGGGAAAACAGTTTAGACCGCAGAAAACAGTGCAAAATATTTTGTTTTTTTTCGATTGACACTAATGTTTTTTATCTTTAATATATGGCACGCATCTCAATATTTCGAGTTGTCGTCGTGGGGTTATTACCATATAGTGAAATAGCCCCAGTTTCATACTTTGGAATGGTCAAAAATCTAATTTGGATACGTTTATTGGGCGAAACCGTGTATAATTCAATGTGTGCATATAGGGTTCCCCCACAGTTACACAACCAGCCAATCGCGTGTATATAGAGGTCGGTATAATATATAATACGAGATGTTATCCATCAGGAACTCGAGTCAACTCGGATCGGAAGGTGCGCGTATGCTCGCGCGTGCAATATCACGCGCGAGTTGCGATCGCACGCGATATAGCGCGGGTGTACATATAGGGTTCCCCCCACTGTAGCGGTTATCCGGATGTGCTGTGCCTTCCTGCGCCACCCACCTGTAGGAAGTTTGATCATTGGTCGTGAATTTGGCTTCGGATCGGGGGCCATGACCAGATTCTCCGCAACCCGAGCTGGGAGAGCACCATGCTGGAGGCTTACTTCAAGCAGGCGTCCATTACGATATTCATCTTCCTGTACTACTTCTTCCTCAACAACTTCATCCTCGCCATCGTGTGCGACAACATGTACAAGCTGTGGAAGGCGAGCCTGGCGGAGCAGACCTTAGCGCAGGCAAGAGCGCGCTCCTCCTCTCCGCAGCCCCCGCTTGTATTTACACGCCCCTCCCTGCCGCACCTGCAGGGAAGCGCACGGCCACTCCCGCCTGCGCAGCATCTGCCCCTGCATGAACCACCCCCCGCGGTGCCCCTGAGCTAGCTAACGGTTTGTTTCATTCACTCGATCATGTTTGCAGGAGGGGAAAGGGGGGCGGGGTCAACGACCCCTCTGGATTGCGAATTGCACAGTCCCTTAGCCCTACAGTGTCACATTATCAGTTGTTCAATAGCATAGAAGCCACATGATAAGAGGAAGGCGTCCACCTCTAATTTTCTCGCGCGCATCACAGCCGTGCCATCACAGCCGTGATGACGAGGAATCGGCCAATGGCCGTGGTCCATGCGGGTTGGCAACCGGATGAAGGGCTCTTTGGCATGTTACGCCCGCGCAGGATGCTGTGGCATTTTACCAAAACCGCATCAATGTGGAAGTTAAGAAGAAATGGCCGAGCCTCGAAAGGACAATAGACATGCTCAGCCTGTACCACCACGGGCTCAGCCTTCAGGAGTGTCGGGAGAAGAGCAAAGAGCCCCGGATGAACCTTGCAATGGTGATGTCCGGCACCGCTCAGCTGTTCAATCAAGAGCACGAGGACGCGCCAAGCGTTTCTGTGCACAACAGAGTGTATGACTCCGCAAAGCTACTTAGAGTGTTGAACACGTGCTTGGATTCGGACCAAATCAACTTTGTTCTGCCAAGGAATACGCGGTACGTCGGGCCACTATACCCACCCCCCTTGCTCGCCTGTGTAAATGAACAGCATTTCTTTGTTTGGTGCTTGGGCCTGCTTGGCGCCAGGGGACGGGCGCGCATGGCTGGGTCCTGAGATGAAGACACGCGGTAAGGCGTGTGTGCCTGAGGTCGTATGGACCAGTGGTCGCCGCCTCTCTGGAAGTGCCGGAGATTCGTCTGCGATTCGCGCTTTCTTTCTTGTCCGGCAACTTCTGGTTTTTCCACCTGCTGGGGAACTGGTGGTCATGAGCCACGGTATGGGGTACTGGCACCTCGTTGTCAACGGGGACGGCCACTGGAGCAATATGGATGATGGAATTTGGCTGTCCCTGTGGTTCCCTTTCTGGCGGGTACTGCCTGTTGGGGAGCGTCGTGGATTCGTCTACAAGTTGCGCTCCCTCTGCAAGTTGCTCTCCCTTTGGTGTCCAATAACTTCTGGCTTTTGCGTGTGCTGGGAGATAGGGGATCTTTAGCCACGGTAGGGGGTACTGGCACCTCGTTGTGAGCAGGGACGGCCATTGGAGGGATGTGGATGATAGGACGTAGCTGTCCCTGTGGTACCTTTCTGGCGGACCTTTCTGGAGAACACGGCAGATTTGTCTGTCTTTGCTGCAGGGAAAGGCGGGGGGTGGTGAAGTCCACGTTCTGTCGCCCCTTAATTTTGCGGGGAGCACGTTGGCGCCCGCATCTTTCCTTTCGTTCGCTAGATACGAGCACTTAGGTGCCCGTATTTGTTATTTGCTAGATACGAGCACTTAGGTGCCCGTATTTGTTCTCTTCCCATCAGACGTCCATGCCGGCGACAGATGGCAAATTCTGGGGTGCCCGGAGCGAGTAAGGGAGACCTTATTGGAGCATGAACTGCAGCTGGGGACTCCCTCTTTGGTTTGAAACCTTTAGCTTGCCTGAGCTTGAGCACCGACATGAAATATTTCCATGACGGACCTGCAGTGCGAAGCTGGATGAGCTCCCAGCTACCCCACATTTTTGGCTGTGATTCGTGTGTGTGAATGATCTACTTTGCATTTGGTTTGGGATGCGTCGAAGTGAATGGTATCTTGCCACGGCCCCGTCCTGTTCCTGAATGCTTCTCACTTCCACTGGGATGATGGCGGGCTGGCTTTTGTGGGCGGATCTCATGCCATTCAGTGAGTGAGGTCGTTGTGTATTCGCGCATGTCTCTATTGCTGCGCGGCACATGGGAGTCCACTCGTATATGCCGGAGAGTAGATTGCTGACACAGGTTTGATTTGGGTTTCTACAGTGACGCGCATCGGCAACACAGCTTGCTGTTAGATCGTGATAAGGTGGGCATGGAGGAAGCAAAGGGAACTTCCGTGAGCGCAGAGGGGGAAAGTGCCTCACCGACGAGCACTGAGACAGAGGTCGGTTCCGGTCTGCCCATGCTAAGTGTTACGTGCCCCGACCCAAGTGGCGTGCAGCAAACACCATCATCATCGGGTGTCGTTTCGCAGTATGGGTTTTATGCATTCAAGGTGGAATGGACCCCCATCACAAAATTGCTTCTGTTGATGTTCATACATGGAGGCATACGTCCGCTTGCATAAGACAAAGCTCAGCGTGCCTGGTCTGGATTAAGTGTTGGGGGATGCGGAGGATTATTTGCAGCGACTCAAGGCGCAAAAACAAATCTTTCGCGCCTTGGCCCACCGAGTGATTACTGAAATTTCCAGCCTGCAAAATTTGAATCGTGACAAACCCCGCCCGTTGGATGCGACCCGCTCATCAAAGAGACGATGTGCACCGGTGTTGCGCCAACTGGTCCCCCTGGTTGGTCACTACTTCAAATGCAACAGCCAATTTTATGGCCAACTCGAAAGTCGCCTTGGGCAGGTTAACAAGTGTCTCGAGGTGTGTGACGATGCCCATGGCCCACGTGTGGTGTATACCAGACATCAGCTGATGAAAATAATTGTTTTTAAGCTAATTCCTTCGGGGTGCGAGTCATATCTGGCCCTACAATGGGCTGACATCAGCTGATGACAACATTGCCATGTGTCGTCTTCCTCTTGCATTCTGCCAATACAGCGATGTCCATGCAGGATAGCTTCCGTCCTCTTGCCATCAACACAGTCATCACTGTGTGAGATGCCTGTCACTTGCCTTCTAAATGTCCATGCACTTGTTCAGGATTCAGATCCGAGCTCATATTGCTTTGAAATGTGCAGCATATGCAAAAATTATGCTCTTGCCCTGTGTAAAGTAGTTCGGCAGTGCATGTTGATGGGAGCCTCCTGCTCAAGTAGAGGTCATGTATGCCACACAGTATGGATACTCTCGAAAACCATCATGCAAAAGCAAGAAGGGATGCTGGTCATAGGGTTTGTCAGCAAACACTGGTATCTCTAGTTCCAGAAGTTGTGAGTTTGCTCATGCCAGGAAATCCGGCAGTTATAGCATCTAAGCGAAATAACAACATATCGATGCTTCATATAAATGTCAGAAGTTGTGCAAACCTGGTAGGGTTTGTGGCTCGCAGAGAATTGAAGTCAACAAAGAGCATCGTGCCCATCAAATGCCTCACCTGAGGCACTCCTCATTTCTTTCAGACAGTCCCGGATCGCCTTTGACATCATTCCAGAACGACGATGTGGAACATTTGTTTAAGCGACTAGAAGACAGAATGTCGTCACAATGCTCTCCTCTCCCAAAAGTGTCTCGGATCACGCTGACGACGGTGCCGCAGTCACTCCGTTCTCTCAGGGAGACTTACAACACTGGGACGAAAGATGGTTGAGTGTGAGAAGCATATATATGACGGATTCCACAATTCGGATATGCCGGCGGTTTGTAATGGATTTTGTAAAATAAGAATGATAATATACATAATAATGATAAAAATATAGAATATGATTGTTGTCTTTTATCATTTTATTTTTTCTTGTTAATACATTTACGCTGTGTGCAAGGGAGAATCCCTGAGAATGCATGAGTCCCTCTTAAGAGGCTAGCAAGCTAGTAGCTATATCTCGTACACGTAGCGCCCTCATCTATAGTCTCTCTCCCTTCTGTGGAGAGGGAGCAGGAGACGTCTCCTCCTGCGGCGGATAAAAACTGCTGAGGAGGCTCGGGAGGGGGCCAGCAGTGTGGTGATGGAGAGGGACGGCAGTGGTGAGGGGAGAAAAAGGTGGGGCGTCGGAAAGGGAGGGAGAGGGGAGGAGAGTTCCCCCTCAGCCTAACCTAACCCAGAGCTGTCCCCTAACTAATACATCCCTCCCTCCCCCTCTCCCTTCTGGGGGAGAGGGAGGGGGGTTGTATTGGGCAGGGGCAGCTTTCAGTCAGTCCATTATTGGCCCGCAAGGCCCAAAGAGGGATGTAGCCGAGCGTAAGGTCCGCTGTTCATTACCTGTGGTGTTAAGTGTGACAACCAGTCTTGGAAGATGATGCTCTTGTCCGCATGTCCGGTCGTGGCAACATACCCTTCTGCGTGGCACTTAGAGCGCTGTCTGGCAAATAGCCTGCACAATCTGGAGAGCCTCTTTACTAGGGGCTGTACCTTCCGCTTGGGGAATCCAACTTTGTGGAGGACTTTCTGATAGCCCTTTGGGAAATATCCCAAAGCAGTCAGCCTGTGATTCCACCATGCAGTTTCATGGACGTGTCTCCCAAGGCCCCGTTATTGTTGTCTAAATGGGCCCCATGGTTCTCATTTCCTACTTCCGACTCTGGGCTTGCTGGCAACCAAGGGCAGAGCTCCTTCGGGATGTTTCTTTCCCTTCTCGAGATCACCTCTGTCCATATAGCCTTTTCAACTCCAGTCTCCTTCAGTCTGCTGTTGGTGACTTTCTTCTCTGGAAGCACATTCACAAACCATTAGGTAAGATTCCTTCTCAGCTCTACCCCGTCTGTACTGCCATTCTCGACATTGAACATGTAGCTATCAGCAGCAATGATAACCACAACCGAGTTTTCCTGTTTGTAACATCCATCACCCCCTACTCGGCAGGAGTCCTTTCGATCCGGATCAATAGCCATGTGGAATAAACGGAAGAGTGTTGTGGGGAAACTTGAAAACTAGCCTCATGTCATTTGCAGTCCATTTTGCAAAATTCTTGGATGAGAGCGGGAGGACCCAAATTCCATTGAAACCTCTACAGGTCATGGCTGCGTCCAGTCCTCTTTGAATCATCACCACAGAGACAGAGTCCGCATCCTGTCCGTCAAAAGGCGGCGGGTTGCCATAGACGTTCTGGCCCAGCTTTGGGATCGCATTAGCATACGCATCCCAGGCAAATCCATCCCACCCAGTGTTTCCGTTCTTACAAAAGGGGAGCAGATGAGTCTACTTCATTGCCTTCGTGGGAATGCATCTTCTGGTCAATATCCTTGGGCGGGCGTTGACCGGGTTGCAAACGAGCTCACAACCATCCACGTCCAATCTTAGCGGTAATCCGCCAACAATGTGCACATGTCATAAATAACTATTCCTATATATCTCGTCTAGTCTTAACGCACGAAATAGCCGCCTAAAACAGCAGTTTTTCAACAATTCCAAGCGCAGAACAAAAGAATCAAAATTCGGGAAATGCGGTAATCCTTAGAAACTTAGTGCCAAGTTATGGATGATTTGTAATTTCGCAAACGTTTCATTATGCATGTCACCATATGTGTCACTCCACGACCTCATTTTGCGACTGATCTATTTCCGGTGATGCCGAGTCTCCCGCTGGAAATGTAGAACAAGCATTTAAAAGTTTACAAACCAATATATATGTTATCCTGTAGGTGCGCGGCGCACATATGTGCGCCGATTTCAGTATAATCGCACCGGGCGCGATTATACTAGTAGAATCGCGCCCGGCGCGGTTATACCGGTCCCTTGGGAAGAATCGCGCCTATTAGGATAATCGCGCCGATTCTAGACCAAGGAAGGGGGGTTACAGGTACACAAACGATTGTTGTTAAAACGTCTCGGCGTCTCAGCGTCTCAGCGTCTCAGCGTCTCAGCGTCTCAGCGTATACCGCCTAATACCCCCCCAACCATACCCCAAAACCCTCAAACCATACCTAATACCCCCAATATACCCTAAAAACCCCCAGTGGTGATCTACGAAGAAACAGATCGGGTGTCCAAAATTACGGGTCCAGTTCCAACGCCCTTCTCACAGAAACAGACTTCTGAAGAAACAAATCGATCGGACATAGCACCACCAACTGCTGTCCTCCGGGACAACAAGAACACTCAGAATAATCGGGTCGTAAACTGCAGTAGGCTGAGGGAAAATCTGCGGAGCACTTCGAAAATGATTGAGTGCTTTAGCTTGGGCTAGCACAACGAAACAAGCTGGACGCGTTTCAGGTGTTCAACCTTCTCCAATTTCTCGTCGCACGATAACAAAAGAGCAAGAAGCTCCCCATCGGACAAAACATTCTCGAGAGCCATCGCGGAAAAGAGATCCGCGAAAGAAAGCGAACGCGAACAAAAGAAATGCCGATACCATAATAGATAGTTTGAAACACATACAGGGTATAATATTCTGTATATCAGTGTTTTAATACTATCGCTGTACGCAAAAATATGAGGCTGAAACGGGTGATATATGTCTGTAAAAGATATAACATATGAGAGTAAGAGAGTCTAAGTAGCTTATGCTACGTGCGCTGTGTAAAGCTGTACGAGTACGGCTACGGTAATGCTCGAGTACTCTAACACGTGGCTCGCGGTCTCTATCGCTGTGCATGGGCCCCAAATGTCAGCAAATATGTGCTGGAATGGCTTGGACTGTTCCCATTTGACAGGCCGGTGGTTGGCTGGCAAAGCCGGAGGCGGTCTGCGGTTGGCTCTGTCAAATACATTAAAGGGTCCTGGGCGTTTGGCATTCCAGGTGTTGCAATGAGCACACCCGCAGCCTGAAAGGATAGTCCTGAGTGTCTTCATGGAGAGGTGTCGTCTGGGTACTGCAAACTGAAGCCCATGTGAGAAGAGGTGAGCAATGTACTGGTGTGAGTAGTGGCCCAGACAGGCATGGAGGTACTGATGAGGGTCAATCCTGGGGACTGTGGTGGCATCCTTGAAAAGGATGATGGTGTCGAACGGAGCCCCCTGGATGAAGACACGGTCAGCACCGCCCTCCTCTCCGGCATCTGTGAGGTCCTGGGGGGAGTAGGTACCAGCGCGAGGGCGGGAGAAGAAGCCGGGTGTGCCTGCTGGGATGGTGGCTATCTCCTGAAAGTGATATGTGATAACGAATAGTTCGTTCATACTGTGCATGCGTGTTCCGCACATGCTTAAAGCCAAGATGGTTCTTGATGTTCAAGATGTATCTTGCTTTGCCATCTTCGAGTTCGACATACGAACTCTCGATGACAGGGTCATTCAAGTCTTTCCTTGAATAATGACAGATGATGTGACATTTATCATCTGACGACAGGTACAGTCATGGTCGACCGTACTGACGACTGTCATGCAGTGCTTACTGATTAGCACTTTTGTCAATGTGTGTGTGTGTGTGTGTGCTAACTTTTACACACTTTGCAGTAAGATAACTTCTGGACATTACAACATTTCCAGACAGTTCATCATGCAGGATTATCAGCATACCATGCACTGAATACATCTAGCATGATATATTAAACTTAGGAGTATTGTAATTCCAAAATAATCTCATTTACAAAATGAGTTGCTGGGTATATTTCACATACAGTTCCGGTGAGTATCCTTTCAGTAATCCACAGTAGAACAATATGTTGTCCGAGGAGTATCTCGACTCCACCGGGTCACATTGAGCTAATTACTGTGTTAAGATTACTGAACAGGCACCTTATACTGTATGGGTTCTAATATAGTTAGCATGCACTGCAAATGAATGCTTTGTGCACATCTATTCCAACTGTTACCGTGATCAAGTTGGATCATTTAGAACATCTGTTATAATAATGCATGCACAACTTACAGTGTAGCAGTCATTCAATATAAGATATACATATACTCATATGCTGCAAGTAATATATGCTGTAAGTTAGTGTATGATCAAATAAACATTTTGCACACTATACTTCAAATAAGTATGAAATGCTGTACTCTAATCATCAGTATTAGAAATATTGATGCAGTCATCAGAACATAGTGTGAATTGTTGCAGTATGGTGATCATACATTCACAGCAGTATAGTGACCATGCGTCCACAGCAGTATGGTGATCATGCGTCCACAGCAATATGACGATCATGCGTCCACAGTATATGACGATCATGCGTCCACAGCATCCCTGCATGTATACAATCATTCTGCAGAGGATACTGACGCGCGTACACATTTTATATGTATCGCTGCATAAAGACACGTTAGGAATCATGCGCCTTAAAATGTGCGTCCATTGCATCAGATGAAATCATGACATCGCGCTGACGTGCACATCGCGCACACGAGCATCACATCAGTGCACATCGCGCTGACGAGCTAAAAATCATCATACGAGCATTTGCGAAAATCGATTGCTGATGTACGTCGCATACTGATGATCTTTGATGTACGTCGCATGAACGAATGCGAGCGCGCTGTTAAACGAAATTCTGTGCGTCCAGTCGCAGTTGATGTAAATCATTTGTGCTGACGATCATTTTCGTTCGCGCATCTGCATCTCGCATACAGTGACATTCCTGCGAATTTTGACATCATTTGCATGCGTTCCGTACACTCGTGCGCACACCTTGTCGCTTATAAAATCAAGACGACTTCTCCGCGGATGCTGTCAGCTGCGAATATGTTCGCGATGAAAAATCTCCTCGCGCAATCCGTGTGCTGTCGATATTCGAGCGTATATTATTCAATTTGCAGATATTCAGTATCACTGCGAGCGCTGTCGCTTATGCGCCCACCTGCAAACCTGCGAACAATATACTGTATACTATGTCTGACGCTGCACTCACTTGAGTTCTCTTTTCGTGCCTTGACGAGTTTTTAGAATACCATATGATACGGCGAGATACAACAGGCCGTGAATATATTATCAATATACAAATTAACACTGCGAAGTTGGACAACAACGCGAGTGTAAGAAATAGCGGGTGATGAGTGCAGTCTCTGAGTGAAGATCTGCTTGAAGCCCAACGCTTCCTCATCTTATACCTTACGTCTCCTATCATCATAGATAGTACCGCCATTGGGTTGTGAACCCGAGACGTAGGTTGAACGACCAGTATTGTGATAACGAATAGTTCGTTCATACTGTGCATGCGTGTTCCGCACATGCTTACGAGCCAAGATGGTTCTTGATGTTCAAGATGTATCTTGCTTTGCCATCTTCGAGTTCGACATACGAACTCTCGATGACAGGGTCATTCAAGTCTTTCCTTGAATAATGACAGATGATGTGACATTTATCATCTGACGACAGGTACAGTCATGGTCGACCGTACTGACGACTGTCATAATAATATATGCTGAGATTCAGTAGTTCAGTATCACGTATGACGTATGACAGTGACAGTGACAGTACAGTGACTTCCTACCTGTACTCAGTAGTTCGACTTCGGTAGCTTAGACTGTGACACACGATATGATTGCCTAGTGACGGCCTCAGAGCTTAGATAGCCTGAGAGTCGTGTATTCATTTCTATCTTTTGATATACCCGATTGCCTCGCTCAAACCCTACGGCGTTCAGCGTTTTCACTGTGTCACTAGGACATTCTAGTAGGTTATAGGCCCACCACTTGCCTAAAGTGGTTTTGATTCAAAGCCACTAAATGGCTGGCTAAAGCTGTAGAGGGGCGAGCGTGGCTGAGTAGGTAGAATGTTGCGGGGTGCCGCGTTTTCGCGGCACAACTGACTGCGTGGATGGAGAGGTAAGCGCGACGAGTGGCGGAGGAGGAGTACGGAGAAGATGGGTCAGAGAGCGCTGGGGCCCCCGATGGTATGCAGCATTGCGCAGAGTTTGGTACTGAGTGGTTCGCGACACGTTCAAAAGGCCATGACCTCGGACATCGACAAGCGCGGAGACCTCGACCTTACTCTCCTACTTTCCGCCCACCCCCGCCGCTCCGCATTTTTCCTCACTACTCTATAAGTCTTTACCCGTATCATTTTACCTTAATTTGCCACGCTTGCCGCTTGTTTGTGAACTTTGAGCGGATCTTGAAATCTTGCGGGCGACTTGGCCGTTTTTGACCGCTTGTAACTTGCGGACCACTTGAGCTCAGACATTTTCCTTTGGAGGGTGTTTTTACTTCACCATTACCGGCCGTGTTACCGAGTTTCGTGGGCATCGGAGCAGATTTTGAATTTATCTTGGATTTGGCCCCTTCCTTGAGGGGGGCTCACCCTTATCGTTAGGGTTTCATCCCTTCGGTGCTTCGCTTACGGTTGCCATGGCTGCCGTGGATCCTTCTGATGGATTCACCACTCCGGTTCCGGCTGGGATCGACACGCGGAGGGCGCTTCCCTTCAGCGACGGCCCTGAGGAGCCTGTGCCCCCTACACCTGTGAAGAATCGCCCACTTGCGGGTGATGAGACAGGCGGTGCTGTGATTGTCAGGGAGTTTCTTAAAGACTGCCAGACTATTCTCCGCGAGCCTGGTCACCGAGCCAGCATCATCCAGCAAGTTCGTGACCAGTGCCGGCCCACTCACATCAAAGCATCGGAGTGGGTTTTCGACATCGACAAGATCAAAGGCCAAGTGCCTCGGGAAATTGCATTGGACCGCTTCAGTCAAGCGGTAAAAACCCAGCTAACTGACTTCAATCTCCAGTTTGCCACGGTATTCCACCCGACAGACCTCACCACGACTGTTCTTCCTGAGGCCACTCGTATTCTCTACCGCATCCTGACGTCATTGGTGCGTGGATCATGCCTTCGGCTCATTGAGGAGTCGGCTACGGTGTCTCCGGATGATGGGCGCCGTGCATGGCTCGTCATCTGCCGGGCCGTTGCCAGGCGACGCAGGCCGTGGGTTTCCCATGGCTACCTGTTCGAGACAGCTCCGGCGATTGAGCTGCTGGAGGATGTTGACCCCGAGCCCTATATTAAGGGTTTCATGCAGCACCACACCGCTATCCGGTCCGAGCTCAGACCTGGTGTAGAGCCTGACGATGTGTGGGGTGTGGGATTCGCCTTGGACCTCCTCACCCTTCGCATGTGCCCTCTGTATTATAAGGATCTTCTGCAGGAGTGGAGTTCTAAGACGGCCGAGGGCAGGGAGAAGCGGGCTCTCGGGATTCAGCAGTTCACGCTGGCTGTGAAAGCCTTTCACCAACAGAAAACAGAGGAAAAGAAGCTGCTTAAAGAGAAGAAGAAAAAGGATGGGGTCTCCGCATTGGCGGCCTCACTTCTCTCTGGGGAGTCCCCTTCTGCCGCCCTTCTGGCCCGTGCGGGCATCCCGCAGACTCGCATTGTTGGTGGCCGCAGGCGTGACGAGCCCAGACACCCGCCACAGACTCGGGATGCTCAGCCGCAGGCAGCCGGACAGGGTGCTCACCGGTCTGGGGGCGACAGGGGTACAGCTCCCCGCGCCAGACCGGCCCGCGGCGGGAAGAATCGACAACAGAACATGAAGGGGCACAGGAAGGGCTCTCACCCTTCCCCTCATGCCCCTCCACCGCGGACTCAGGGGCAGCGGCAGCCTGCATCCGGTGGTTCACCGACTGCCTTGCGGGTGACACGGGATGCACAGGGCCGCCACACGGTCCAGTGTTGGGACTGTGGCGGCCCTCACTTCCGCCGTGATTGCCCTGGAGGGGTGCAGAGTGCGCATGTGGCGGGGTTCCACCCCGAGGGCACGCCTATTGCGGACATCCTGTCAGAGCTGGATGCGGCTTTCCTCGATCCGGAGGAGGAGGTGTATGAGTCATGCTTATACTCTTACTCATTGGAGCTCGGGGAGGCACCGCTTGACCTCCCCGCGGCTCAGGCGGCTGCCGTTGTGCCACACTCTGCCGTTGACAGTGAGGAGCCGTGGACTGAGTCGGAGTGGGCTATCTGGGACTCATGTGGCCGCTCGGAGGAGCAGTACTACGACGCTGTCAACCGCTTCAACTCGTACCAGGACCCTGACGATGGGGACTGCCCCGACGGTGAGATGACACCTACTCAGCTCCATGTTGCCGTGCACCAGCCTCTGGACCCTGCAGTGTCTCTGCAGCACTTCAGTGTTGAGCCGCAGCAGCCAGCGGTGCCGGCAGCCGACGTGCGGATCACAACAACCAACACCGAATTCCCTGGAGCTGTGCAGCTGGTGAGCACGGCACCGCAGTCCCGGCCCAGGGGTCCGGGTGGCCCGGGCCGCAGGCCCTATGGGGCGGGTCACTTCATGTACATGAGTCTGCTGTGCATTCTAGCATTCTCTGGCACGGCAGATGCGGTGCAGTCTGGTGGTGCCTCCGGTGCTGTGCTGGAGGTGCACCCACGGGCTCTGGTGCTTTGGCATGCTATCACCTGGGGTCTGGCTATCTCGGCCTGTCTTCCTGCCGTTGGTGCCAGGACTCCCGTACGCACCTGGCGACACCTTGTCAACCGGCAGTCACCAGCGGGCGGGCACCAGCCCTCAACAACCCAGCCTCCGGCGGGTGAGCCCCGTACCTCTCGCCGCTCCTCACCAGTCTGGACTGCTGTTCTGGTTATCTGTAGCCTGGCTCTGTGTACCTCGGCACTACTGTTTGGGTACTCTCTGGGTCTGCGGCAGTCAGTCAGGCAGTCAGTCAGTCAGTCAGTCAGTCAGCTTACCCCGCCAGCAGGGGGGTCCGTCGGCCGTTCTGCTGGTCAGCTTTTCTCAGCTGATGGACTGGCTACCGGTGATACCGGCTTATGTCTGGTCTCTGGTTATGCTGTGGGTACGTATGCTTCTGTGGAGCTTGGTGTACTGTCTGGTCAGCTTGGGTCAGTTACAGTGGTCTACCCTCTGGTACCCGCTGGCTATACTGGTATTCTGGTCTATGGCAGTGCAGAGTCAGTTCCGTTATATGTGCCCGACGAGGAGTGGGCTGCTTCTGGATTCAGTTCTCTGGCCAGTGCTGTCCCTGCACCCGTCCGGGTTGACAGGGGCATCGTGTGTGACTCTGGAGCCACATGTGTCATGTGCGGGGACCTGTCGGCCTGCACCGACGTGGACTACACCCGTACGGTGGCCTTCACCATGGTTACGGCTGGGTCTCACAGGACGGATGCTACTGTGACATTCCATCTGTATGGGGTCTGTATCCAGGACGGAGCCATCGACCACTTCGTTCTCCCAAACTCACACTATAAAGCCGGCTGCCGCACTCTCCTGTCTTCTCGGGTTATGCTTTCCCTCGGCTTCGGGTCCCCTGACCTTGTGTCCCTCACTTACACCCACCTGCCTACTGGCCGTGTCTATCGGATCATTGACTCTGGCACGGACTATATGTGGGCGGAGGTCCCTGAGGGGGCAGCCAGTGCACTCACCCAGACTGTATCACGTGTCCGCACCGGTGAGATCTGTGACTGGATGTGGGCACGCTCAGAGTATGCCAAGTGGGCTTTCCTGAAGGGCTCGCCTGCTGCCCTGGCCAAGACCGGGGAACACAACTTTGACATCTCCCTCTTCGGAGACGACCTCCCCCCCGGCGTGGGTAACAACCAGACCTGCCCAGTCAGGTATTCACTGTCTGATTCCTGCTGGGGTCACCTCTGGGCCGGTGCCTATATATATGGCAACCCGCCCTTTGACAGACTCACCTGTGAGCGGATGCTCAAGAAGGCCAACCGGGACTTTGCAACCGACCCCGAGCACACGGTATTCCTCTTCTTGATTCCCCAGTCACACCTCAGTACCTTCAGGCAGCACCTTATTCATTGGGAGGTGCTACATGTGTATCCGGCTGGCACAGAGGGCATATTCAGCTACCGTCGTGAGCACACCTATGCTGGACGGCCCCTTCAGTCGGCTGGCTCGGAGGGCGGGGGGGACCGTGTCTTCATTGCTGGTACCCCGTTCCCGGTGGCTATCATCTACCGTGATCAGTACACGTCCATGAGGTTCACCCCTGAGAGGTGGTGCCATTCCGCATATGCTCATGCTCATGGTCTCAGGCTGGCTCAGCTCATGGACCTTGGTGTTGACATCGCCCGGCCTGGCACTACAGTTACCCGGGAGCAGCTGCTGTCTCACAGGACCTGTGCTGAGGCCTGTGCTGTGTGTGCCCGTATGCGGACAGTGCAGCCGAGTCCGAAGCACCCTCCGGCTGACAGATACAGAGCTCAGAAGCCTGGATCTATGTGGGCTGCTGATGCTACAGGCCCGATCACGCCTATTGGCTATGACGGGTCGAGGTACCGCTGGACCTTTGTGGAGTTCACTGTGAGGTTTACACTTTGCTACTTCTCTGCTGAGAAGTCGGCATACAGCTTCATTCTGGCTCAGTTCCTGGCAGATGTTGTTCATCACGGCTTTGCCTGCACTGGCCTAGTTCTCCGCACTGATTGTGCCCCGGAGCTGTGTGACCCTGCAGCACAGGCTCTGTACAAACACCATGGCATCAAACACCTGCAGTCGTCACCCACCCTGCACTGGCAGAACTTCATGGCTGAATATGTGATTGGTAAGATCTCGTCGGTCTCCCGTGCACTCCTGGAGACAGCCGGTATGGACCTCACCTACTGGCCTCTTGCAGACAGTCATGCCTGCCTGCTATGGGATATCCTGCCTCATGGGCGGGACGCCGTGGTGCCATTCTATCACCTTATGGGCTATCACTTTACCTACTCCCGTATCGAGATATTCGGCACCCTGTGCACTGTGGCCATGGATGCTCAGCAGATGCGGGCCCGCCATCCGGGGGTCTCCAAGAAGCGGACCCCCCGGGCCTGGCAGGGGCGGTTTGTGGGCATCAGCCTCAGGTCCTCGGCCTACAAGGTACTAGACCTGGAGAGGAACAAGGTTGTTTCCGAGGGCCGGCCAGACTTCATCAGAAACTACTCAGAGTTCGGGCAGGTGATGTCATCGTTCCCTGCCCCCGCTCCCGACGAGCAGCACTCCGCACCCGTGCCCAGTGACAGGCCGGAGCCGTGGAAGGACTACACCACTGACATGGTGGTGACAGTCCATTCCGTGGCTGCCTATTATGACACCCGGGACGGTGAGACCTATGCCACCGTGCAGTTGCTTGACACTGGTTCAGCAGACACTTTCTGGACCACCGCCCAGCAGTATGTCATGGCTGACCCTGCGGGCACTGCTTGGTTTGACTTGGTCCACTGGCTGGACCGCCGCAGGGTCATTGACTGTGTCAATCAACACTACCCGCTCTGGACTCTGGCTAAGGCTCAGGAGGCCCGCGGTGATCCGCTGTATCCGGCACTCATTGTGTCCACGGACATGAGGCGGTCCAGGTCCTATGGGGTGCTCTTCCGGCCTATGGCCTACGGTGATGTGACTGCCCCACGTGCCTATGCCATGGACCTCCGTGCCAGTCTGGTGGTGTTCCCTGATACCCACAGTGCTTGCCACCTTCCCTTCTCCGACCACCCGGAGCAGGACCAGTGGCTCCTTCCGCACTATGTGGTCCCACCAGAGGACACGGTCGGTACGTTGCCAGCCAGCGGCACACTCAGCTTCTGTCATATCTCTGCTGACCTCGCCGAGCGCCTGTACCACACTGCAGCTCCTGATCTGCCACTGCCAGGTGGGTACCGCCAGGCACTGTCTATGCCTGATGGGGCTCAGTGGGAGGAGGCTATTACCGGTGGGGAGGTGCAGCCTCTGATTGACCAGGGTAAGATAGAACCGGTGGAGGTGCTACCCGACGGTGAGATCGCCACCAGCACCATCTTTGTGCTGAATAAGCCCTGGAAGCCACGGGATGGTCTACCGCCCGTCCAAATTCATAAAGCTCGGATGGCCGTGGCTGCCACGTGGCACTGGGGCTACACCCAAGCTGAGACCGCATGCACGGTAGCAGACCTGCCCACCTTCCGCCTTCTCTTCATCCTGTCTATTATCTTTGCTGGTATGGGGGTTATGGTCTATCACTTTGACGTCAGTCAGGCCTTTGTTCATGCCCGTCTGGAGGTTCCCATATATGTGCGGTTCCCCTCTGGGTATATGTATAAGGGCAGATATGGATATGCCAAGCTGCTCTATGCTCTCTACGGGCTACGGACGGCTGGTGCTTCCTGGCAGAAGCTGGCCAACAAATTCATGAAGTCCTTCACCTATCAGGGAATGCACTTCACCCAGTCCACATATGACCCGTGCCTATACTATATTGTGACCTCTGTGTTCGTGGCCTTCGTGGCTGTCTACGTGGATGACTTCGGGCTGACATGTGATGATGCCTTCCACCAGGCTTTCTGGGCAGCTTTCCAGGCGGCATTCAAGAGCAAGAATCTTGGCCGTATGACAGCCGTCCTGCAGCTTGCGGTTGACTATGATCGGTGGGGCATTGCACTGTCCCAAACCAGGCAGATCAAGGAGCTCATGTCCAAGTTCAAGCTTCCGGCCAAAACCTTTCACAATCCGATGGATGTGAACCTCGTTATCCAGAAGCCGGAGCACCCTGATCTCACCCTTGTCACCCCGTATCTCTCACTGCTTGGGTCCCTGCTGTGGATTGCACGGTGCACCAGGCCAGATGTGTATTACTCGGTCATATATCTGGCACAGTTCTCCTCATGCCCCTCGGCTCAGGCCTGGGAGGCACTTCAGAGAGTGGCTCAGTATCTATACTTCACACGGCACTACCGTATCCGTTATGCTTACCCCAGTGCACCGCTTTCTGTGCTCACAATACAGGTGTATTCGGATGCTGACCATGCTCGTGACAAACTGAACGGGTGCCTCTCCTACTCGGGAGGCATTGTATTCCTCAACGGCATGGTCCTTCATTGGGTATGTGCCCGCCAGACTGATGCTGAGATGTCCTCCACTGGATCTGAGTATGTGGCCGCCTCTGTGGTTGGGCAGCGGGCCATGTCTGCTATCCATATGATTGTGGAGATGTTCGGCTTTATCAGAATTACGCAGCAGGAGCCGGGTGTGTCTGCTCTGGCTCTGTCTACGGCCTTCCCTGCAGCTGACACTTCTTGGATGCAGAGGGCGGCCACGTTCTTCGAGAATCATGCTATGGGTCATGGTCAGATGGGCCCCGCCTCCCCCCTACACTACCGGGAGGCTGAGCCTGTTCCTGACAGCAGCCTGTATGCCCTGCCTCACGCGGTGCCGGTACCATATGATGGCACGGGCTACGAGGACGGTCCGCGGGAGTACCACTCTCAGCGGTCTGGCATGTATGGTACCTCTGGACCCTTCATTCCCAGGCTGGAGCTCCCGGTGGCTGTCATGATTGACAACCAGGCGGCCTCCTCCATTCTGAGGAATGTCATGCTATCCACCAAGATTAAGCATGTGTTGATCCGTTTTCACTGCTTTCGGGGGTGGGTGTGTGCTGGGTACCTAGTGCCTGTTTACATCAACACTTTACTCAACCTGGCTGATATCTTCACCAAGCCTCTTCCTGGGCTCAAGGACAAGGTACGGGTGATCATCAGCATGATCGAGTCCTTCATGGACGTGATCCGCCCGCACCCCAGTGGTGCGGGTGACTCCTAGGTTCTCTGGTCCTCTGTCCGGCTGAGCTGCAGGCCTATGAGCCGGCAGCGGTCGGGCAAGGGGTCTTTCTGGTCTGACTGGATTGATGCCCTTTGACGTGGTGCCCTTCTGGACTGGACTTTGTGTTCGTGGACAGACTGGTACCTATGACCTGCCCTATGAGACCTTAGACACCGACAGCTCTACTCTGACCTTAAGCACATCTGACTGGATTCTGGCCTTTGACTACATCCTGTACCTCTTTGACATCTTCTATGACCTCGAGTACTGGTTGACCGTCGAGCTGAGCAGCATCAGATGAGAGTATCTATCGGGGAGCGAGATCTGGCGGAGACCAGTTACTATTTTCATATCCTTGTGGCAGTCCACCTAGTTGGCATGCATATACTAGTACTTTAGCATTCGGTTTAGAGGGTTAGCCGGAAGCGGGGATGGCGGCAGGTCGGCCCTTTGGTTGATGTTGTTCTGATCCGTGGACGGGGACCTCTTAGTTTGCATTAGCTACCTGTTTCACATTCTTGTGCCACCTCAGCCGAGGTGGTGTGCTGAGATTCAGTAGTTCAGTACCACGTATGACGTATGACAGTGACAGTGACAGTACAGTGACTTCCTACCTGTACTCAGTAGTTCGACTTCGGTAGCTTAGACTGTGACACACGATATGATTGCCTAGTGACGGCCTCAGAGCTTAGATAGCCTGAGAGTCGTGTATTCATTTCTATCTTTTGATATACCCGATTGCCTCGCTCAAACCCTACGGCGTTCAGCGTTTTCATTGTGTCACTAGGACATTCTAGT
>LGRX02006335.1:0-26061 GCA_001247695.2 Cymbomonas tetramitiformis
GGGGTAGCGCGCAGCGTGTGCACCGCGTCCAGGCGCATCGGGCCTCCTTGCAGAGGTTGATGCGCGTGCCTGGGAGCAGCACACCGCGCACGCATGCCCCACCGCCGAGCGCGGAGCGCGGCACCCACACTCGGGGTGCTGATGAGGCCGGCGAGCCCCAAGCTCCGGGCGAGTGCACCCGTCTCGACGGGACGCATCGCCACGCGCATGCAAGGAGGCCCACCCTTGCATGCGTGTCGCCACGAGGTGAGCACACCGAGGTGCTCACCCGCGCCCTCCCCTTAGGGCCACCGAGAGTGAAGCGTCCGGGAGCGGACCGCTTTTCTTTTGGGGGGAGAGAGAGCGCGCCGCGAGTGGCAGATGGCAGCCACCGCGAGCGCGCCAGGCGCACCGCCATGAGGCAGCAGCTCTCGCTGTGCTGTCTCGGGCTGCGTGACGCGCCGCTGCCCCGCCAGGCACACCAGACGCATGGTGCCTGGGGGTAGCGCGCGGCGTGTGCACCGCGTCCAGGCGCATCGGGCCTCCTTGCAGAGGTTGATGCGCGTGCCTGGGAGCAGCACACCGCGCACGCATGCCCCGCCGCCGAGCGCGGAGCGCGGCACCCACACTCGGGGTGCTGATGAGGCTGGCGAGCCCCAAGCTCCGGGCGAGTGCACCCGTCTCGACGGGACGCATCGCCACGCGCCTGCAAGGAGGCCCACCCTTGCGTGCGTGTCGCCACGAGGTGAGCACACCGAGGTGCTCACCCGCGCCCTCCCCTTAGGGCCACCGAGAGTGAAGCGTCCGGGAGCGGACCGCTTTTCTTTTGGGGGGGAGAGAGCGCGCCGCGAGTGGCAGATGACAGCCACCGCGAGCGTGCCAGGCGCACCGCCATGAGGCAGCAGCTCTCGCTGTGCTGTCTCGGGCTGCGTGACGCGCCGCTGCCCCGCCAGGCACACCAGACGCATGGTGCGTGGGGGTAGCGCGCAGCGTGTGCACCGCCGCGTCCAGGCGCATCGGGTCTCCTTGCAGAGGTTGATGCGCGTGCCTGGGAGCAGCACACCGCGCACGCATGCCCCGCCGCCGAGCGCGGAGCGCGGCACCCACACTCGGGGTGCTGATGAGGCCGGCGAGCCCCAAGCTCCGGGCGAGTACACCCGTCTCGACGGGACGCATCGTCACGCGCGTGCAAGGAGGCCCACCCTTGCATGCGTGTCGCCACGAGGTGAGCACACCGAGGTGCTCACCCGCGCCCTCCCCTTAGGGCCACCGAGAGTGAAGCGTCCGGGAGCGGACCGCTTTTTCTTTTGGGGGGGAGAGAGCGCGCCGCGAGTGGCAGATGGCAGCCACCGCGAGCGCGCCAGGCGCACCGCCATGAGGCAGCAGCTCTCGCTGTGCTGTCTCGGGCTGCGTGACGCGCCGCTGCCCCGCCAGGCACACCACGATACAATGTAGTAACAAATACATGTTGTTGTGGTGTTGGTCCATTCATTTCTGGTTGCAATTTCATCTTGGTCCATAATGATTGCGATTTTTGCTGAACACACATTACATGTATAGTGAGCTGAGATGTTTGCATGCTGTTGCCACACTGTAAATTTTATTTATGGTTGTGATTATTGCTAAGCGCACATGCACAGGTTTAGTGAGCTAAAAAAAATAAAAAGATAAATATAAATATATATACATAGATACATATATACACATATGTATATATATATATACATATTGTTGTGATCTTTGGTCCATTCATTTATGGTTGCGAATTTTGCTGAACACATATGCACACATATGGTGAGCTAAGAATATGAACATTTGCTACTGATGTAGGCCCATTGGGACAGCAAAACCCAATACTCTACAATATAGTAACAAATACATGTTGTTGTGGTGCTGTTCCATTCATTATGGTTGCAATTTTTGCTGAACACACACACATACACAAACGATGCGATATAGTAGTGCATGAGCGCTAGTGCACCAGAAAGGAGTGCGAATGCATTTGGCAATCGAGGTGACACGCACAAACACACACACACACACACGCACACACACGCACACATACACACACAAACGATGCAATATAGTAGGGAGTACATGCATTATTATTTCAAATCTGTTGCGTTAGTCAGTTCATTCATGGTTGTGATTATTTCTAAGCACACACGTACACATATAATGCGCTTTGATGTGAATCTTGGAACATTTGCTATTGATGCAGGACCGCTTGGACAACAAAACGCCCTAAGCAGCACAAATTCAGGTACGTGTTCGATAATGTTGGTGCGCATTCAAACTCAAACAATACAATATAGTCATGAATGCATGCAAATTTATTATTACACATTTATCATGCTTACACACATATGTGTTTACATGTTGTTGTGATGCTGGTCCATTCATTTATGGTTGCGATTTTTGCTGAACACACACGCACACATATGGTGAGCTAAGAATATGAACATTTGCTACTGATGTAGGCCCACTGGGACGGCAAAACGCTCTTAACAATGCAGGTGCGCATAAATGATATTCATGTAGGCTGACCCAAAACATCTAAACATTTGCTATTGATGTAGGCCCACTGAGACAGCAAAACTCAATACGATACAATATAGTAACAAATACATGTTGTTGTGGTGTTGGTCCATTCATTTATGGTTGCAATTTCATCTTGGTCCATAATGATTGCGATTGTTGCTGAACACACATTACATGTATAGTGAGCTGAGATGTTTGCATGTTGTTGCCACACTGTAAATTTTATTTATGGTTGTGATTATTGCTAAGCGCACATGCACAATTTTATTATTACACATTTATCATGCTTACACATATATGTGTTTACATGTTGTTGTGATGCTGGTCCATTCATTTATGGTTGCGATTTTTGCTGAACACACACGCACACATATGGTGAGCTAAGAATATGAACATTTGCTACTGATTTAGGCCCACTGGGACGGCAAAACTCAATACGCTACAATATAGTAACAAATACATGTTGTTGTAGTGTTGGTCCATTCGTTTATGGTTGCAATTTTTGCTGAACACACACACATACACAAACGATGCAATATAGTAGTGCATGAGCGCTAGTGCACCAGAAAAGAGTGCAAATGCATTTGGCAATCAACGTGACACACACAAACACACACACGCACACACACGCACACATACACATACACACACAAACGATGCAATATAGTAGCGAGTACATGCATTATTATTTCAAATCTGTTGCGTTAGTCAGTTCATTCATGGTTGTGATTATTTTTAAGCACACACGTACACATATAGTGCGCTTTGATGTGAATCTTGGAACATTTGCTGTTGATGCAAACCCGCTTGGACAACAAAACGCCCTAAGCAACACAAATTCAGATACGTGTTCAATAATGTTGGTGCGCATTCAAACTCAAACAATACAATATAGTCATGAATACATGCAATTTTATTATTACACATTTATCATGCTTACACATATATGTGTTTACATGTTGTTGTGATGCTGGTCCATTCATTTATGGTTGCGATTTTTGCTGAACACACACGCAAACATATGGTGAGCTAAGAATATGAACATTTGCTACTGATTTAGGCCCACTGGGACGGCAAACCGCTCTTAACAATGCAGGTGCGCATAAATGATATTCATGTAGGCTGACCCAAAACATCTAAACATTTGCTATTGATGTAGGCCCACTGAGACAGCAAAACTCAATACGATACAATATAGTAACAAATACATGTTGTTGTGGTGTTGGTCCATTCATTTATGGTTGCAATTTCATCTTGGTCCATAATGATTGCGATTTTTGCTGAACACACATTACATGAAACAACGGATCACTAAACTCGGATATACAAACGATATATACCCGAGATGAGTGACACAGGCTGACCACCGAAGATGACATACAGGAATGACACTAGACTGTACGAACTAGTCGTAGCGTCAATTCCAGCAATGCTGCCTGCCGGATGCACCGCGTATGACTGCCCGGCTATCACGAACCGAGTCTTCAAGATGAAGTTGGACGCGTTCCTCACAGAGCTCAAGTGCGGTTCTTTATGGTCGATGACATTAGTGTCGGAGAATTCGTCTACCAATCCAGCAGAACGTGTATGGACATACAGCTTAAGACGATCTGATATGCCGAATACAGTTCCTGGATACATGGTATGACATCTTACCATAAGCTCCTTGATTATTATTTCTTTGCAACTATATATTCATTCACATCTTTTTAACGTTGCATAATGAGTGCAAGCACATTCAGCGACGCTCTGCAAAATAACACCACATTGGATGCATGCGTAATAATGTTGATGCAATAGATCCATGCAAAATCATGTATATTTGTTTCAATTTTGCATTATTTAAACATTATGCTATTCATGTATATGTACCCATAGTACCTTGTATAACAAAGTGCTCTTAACATGTTAACTAATGTTTACCAAAACATTGAGCCTTTTAGAATTGCCTAAATAGACATCGCATAATGTTTAATTGTGGTCGCTGCAAACATTGTGGTTGTCTAAAAAAGCAATGTGCTTGCAATAAAAACATAGCATGCGTTATTTTGTGCACATGTTGCGATGATGCGTCCACTATACCTTGTGAAACATTTTGCTTGCTTATGCAAACAAATGTGCATGATACGCAGGTGAGCGTAATTGAATTCCAGAAGCGCGGCCTTCCGCATGCACACATTGTCTTTCGCCCTGCCGTGATGCCCGTCGGCGCGGACCATCAGCCCCTCACCCGGTTGACCAAGTCGGACGTACCCTGGGAGTGGGGTCCCATGCAGCAGTGGGCCTTCGAGGAGCTGAAGAAGGCCCTCACCTCAGCGCCAGTGCTCGCCTTGCCCAACATTAAGGGTGCCGCAGACGGCACAGCACCTTTCGTGGTGCAGACGGATGCTAGCGGCATCGCTCTTGGGGGAGTACTGATGCAAGACAATGGAAATGGTCTTGGGCTGCGCGTGATAGCATACGAGAGCCGCCAGTTCTCAGCCGCCGAGCAGAATTATCACACCGGCGAGCGTGAGCTAGGTGCTCTACACCACTGTACCACCGTTACCTGGCGGCATTACCTCATCTTCACCAACTTCCGCATCCAAGGTGATCACCGCCCCCTTGAATGGCTGATGGAACCTGGCAGAGAGCTTAGCCGCAGACAGGCACGCTGGTACATGGATCTGGTGGAGGTGGGAGTCCCGAGAATGGAGTACATCAAAGGAGCGCTGCTGCTGGTACCGGACGCCCTGTCCAGAAGACCCGACTTCAAAGACAAGGACGTGCGTGAGGGGTTGAAGGAGGCGGGGGTGATCGACCCCACCTCAGATCTGCCGAAAGACCCCCTGGCAACGCTGGAGTCTGAATGCTTCTCCAGCTCACCACCCGCAGCTCATCCCCACTGGGCCCAGACGGTTGACTGTTGGCTCTCAGCAGTGGAGACCCTCTCCGTGGCGGAACAGGCCATGGACATGGGGGAGACCATCGCTCTCGTTAACCCGAAGCTCTATAAGGGAATGAAGGAGGATCACCTCGACTTCGACATGCTTGACTGGCCTGCAGCTGATAGCGCGAAGCCGGTAGAAGCTCCACACGAACCCCCTGACAGAGCTCCACCCCAGATAAGGATAACGAGGAGTATGTCACGCGCTGGGAAAGCCTCTACGACCCCAGCGCCTCCACAGTTGGCGTCACCGAAGACGCGAACGCCTATATCACGAGCTGACGCATCGGAGGCGCCCACTGAGAAGGTGCCAGCGAGCTCACCAACCCCGCAGCAGGCGCCCCAGCGGTCAACTCCATCCCCGGTCCTTCACCCACAAAAACGGCAGGCTCCCCCAGAGGACTCACAGAATTGGCGTGTCCGAGCAGAGTACTCCTCGAAGTACGCCGAGAAATTTGGACCCTTCGATGTGGACGCCTGTTGTGACTTTGGCGGCCGCAACAGACAGGCGGATAGATTCTGGACAGACTGCCTTTCAGAGAAATGGAGGGGCCTTCGGGTTTGGTGTAACCCTCCATACAACTCCAAGCACATTACTGTGGAGGCGATCTTGAACAAGTATATCGCAGAATGGAAGGCAGACCCAGAGAACACCTCAGCAGTCTTTGTTCTACCAGATCACCAGTCCAAGCTTCCCGCGTGGCGCAAACTTTTCAGAAAGGCCAATATGCAGATTGTGGAGGTCATCCCTACTCACGATGACAAGGGCGAGCCCAATCAGTTCTTCGAGAACCCAGATGGGAGGGCCTTCGACCTTCGCTGGCCTGTTCTGATAGTACACGCCCCTCCCGCCAAACCACAACCAGCACGCGTGAGGCATCCGCGAACAGCCCCAGCTGTGATAAGGACAGGTGAGGCGGCAGACTTCAGAGACGCAGCCTCCCAGCAGTCGGACTCAAAGTTCCTGCGTGCGTTGAAAGCGGAGTACACCCGAGTAGGGACACTTCGTTCACTAAGAGAGAAAGTGAAGGCGGCACCACACCAATGCCTACAGGACTTCAGGCTAGTGGGTGAAGTGGTTTGGAGGACCGCAGCAGGGAGATATCAGTTGGTACTGGGGGAGGACTCTCCACTTCGAGAAGTGGTGATTCGTCATGCTCATGAGTCATTGTCCTCGGGTCACACTGGGCGAGACAAGACTCTGGAGAGGGTGCCGCGACGCTTCTATTGGCGTGGGGCCGCGGAAGATGTGGGCACCTGGGTTGCATCCTGCGCAGTGTGCCAATCAGTGAGGCCGCGGGGAACTTACCCGGATGGGTTGCTAAACCCTCACAGCATCCCGAACAGACCATGGCAGGATGTCGCGGTGGACTTCGTCACCGGCCTGCCGGTATCAGAGAGAGGCAATGACGCTTTCGTGGCCTTCACTTGCAAGCTGACTAAGATGGTCCACGTTGTGCCGATGAACTTCGGCGACAGCTCCGCAGCTGTGGTGGCCAGAATCTACTTTGACTCGGTGTGGCGCTTACATGGCGCGCCTATGAAGATTGTCTCTGATCGTGACCCACGGTTTCAAGATGCTTTCTGGCAGGAACTCATGAGACTGATGGGTGTGAAAGTGGCTCGTACCACGCCGTACAACCCTCGGTCTGACGGCCAGGCGGAACACAGCAACAGGGTTATTGAGGACATGCTCAGGTCCTTTGTGGACGCCAATGTGGAGGACTGGGATCTGTTCACCACTAACGTGGAGTTCGCGATCAATGACTCCAGGAGTGAATCTACTGGCTTCACGCCATTTGAGCCGGTGTTCGGGTTCTCGCCGCTGTCGCAGTTGGACCTTTTCCTGGAGGCCGCACAGTCCACCGCTGGACGACGAACTGGGGGAGTAGGCACCGCACACGAAGTGGCTGTGAAATTTTCGTCGCAGCTGCGGGACGCCAGGCAGCGGTTAGAGCTGGCTCAACAGCGACAGCGCGAACAGTTTGATCGCAGGCACGGGCAGCGGGAGTATGCTGTTGGAGATCTGGTCTGGATAGCAGGGGAGAAGTCCTCCGGTGACGCCTCTCGGCCGAACATCGTGAATCATCTTAGGTCGGCCATCGGCCGGATCGGCCGACAAGCAGAATTCTTTCGGCCGGCCTTCGGCCATCAATTCCATATGGGAGGCCTCCAAATATCTTAATATTTTTTTCGGCCCCGGGTCGGCCAACCACGATTTCGCAAAATCATCACACGTTTACGATGTTTGATAGAGAGAGAGAGAGAGTGTGTGTGTGTGTGAAGAGGACCTTATAGAGGACACTGCGCCCAACTCCGTAATTTTGATAGCCTAATAGAGGACATCGAGCCCGACATTTTGAGCTATCAACGTAATGATACGGCCAGTATTTCTCAAACCGATCACCGAGCTCATTATGTTGAGCTCACACACGTTATCATACGATCACTATTTCACATATTTACATTCACTTATCATAACAATGGATATTTAAACCAAATCCAAAATCATATATTAAAAAAATAACTCATAAAAATAGTGTAAGGGCCATAAAACAAAATCATATACTAGCCACGAAACATGCGAAAATAATCTAGCTTTCTTGATCCTCCTCAAGAGCTTTCTTCTTCTGAGCTTTTCGTTTCAGAATAACCCACTTCTGGTCGATACCATAATCTTCTGGAGCTAAACTGTGAAAGTATAGAAGCCCTTCATCATTATAATACGTGGCTTTCAGGCCCTTCTCGGAAATTGGGATCGCTTGCGTTTGTTTTCTCGCGTATCTTTCACTGCTTGTTTGCTACGTTTAGAAATCTCTCGACCTTCCTTTGGCCTTGCTCCAGGTTTCCAAGTTAGAAAGCTAGACTGCGGTTTTGGGGCATCATCGACAACACCTGAAGGGCCAGGAGTTGAAAGCGCATCATTTGTATTCGCGGGTTGCTCAGGGGCGCTGGAATCAGGCAGTGAAACTTGCAAACGGAACTCGAGAACTCCATAGCTAGAGTCTGGATGTGGCGTTACTCGCGTGAGTCCAAAGAAAACTAAAGGATCAGTAGGACTAACAGCAGCAGCATCGTCATCTGCTTGTCCAAAATACGCACGCGTCAAGTCAAGCATGACTTCACTTGCACCAGCGTTCGCATCACCGTCGATATGACTTCTGCCACCCCAGTGCATACTTGGCATAGAGCAAACTGTTGCGCAGCCAAAATACAAACCCAGTAGAAAAATAACACCAACCATACTGACACCGAAATATGAACGTCTCATAATTTTTAAAACATGCGTGCAAACTGTATACTGCACGGATGCAAAGAAATACGTATGGAATTTCTCGGATCAAGCGAAGTTGAGTGAGTGCAACTCGGAGAGGCAGAGCATGTGTCACTGTATACGTTTGAACACAATACTGAACACTTGTCACTGCGTGACTGAAAGTAAGGGTTTTAGCTCGGTTGGGCACTCGATGAGTATTTCTAGCCAGCCCCGACAGATCCCTCGGCCAGGCTTCGGCCAGGTCGGCCAGCAGGACAATTTCGGGATGGGGCCAAAAAATCATGCCCAATCGGTGCTCGGCCCCACGTCGGCCAAGCTGGCCAGCAGCATCCAGTGGTAGAAAGGCCTCCCATGGCACTCGGCCACGCGCTCAAAATTCGTTCGGCCCCACGTCGGCCAGACCCCGTTTTTGGAGAGGTCTCTCGGCCAGGGGCCGGTCAATCCCGACAGGACTTCTCCCCTGCTGGATAGAGGCGAAACACCTTACGGAGAAGGTGATGGATCGCTCCATCTGTAGGAAACTGACCAAGCGCTGGCATGGACCAGTTCCTGTGACCGAACGCTTCTTCAGCGATGTACAGATGACCATGCCAGAGGCCGACAGAGGAGCTCCAGTAGCCTACCGCCTACGCCTCCCTCCTCACTGGCGGATTCACGACGTGTTCGCTCAACATCGCCTCAAACCGTACACCAGCGGTCAAGATGCTTTTGCCGCACGCGATCACCTAGCAGTACCTGAAGAGGTGGTAGTGGACGGTCAGAAGGAAGCACACGTTGAGCGCATCCTTGCACGTCGAGTGCGGTCTGTTCGAGGAAAGGAGGTGGAAGAGTGGAAGGTTCGCTGGACTGGCTACTCCAAAGCTCACGACCAATGGAGGACGCGTGACAAACTTGAACGCGGAAGTCCACTTCAACAGCTTCGTGAATTCGAGCAAGCGAGACTGCACATGGAAGCGCAAGTTCGCGACGAAGCCACTCGGCGACGCGAGCAGCGTGGCCGTCACTCCGCTCAAGCCGGAATGACACTGGCCCACCTCATCACTAATCCCTGCGATGAACTGGACCAGCTCGAACAGATGGAAGATGATACCCCCCTGCCGTGGGAACGCCAGGAGCGCGCGGAAGATGGGTCGTTGGCACTGGTGACAGAGCTGCTGGCGATACAGGCAAAAGCAACCCGCACGCCCAGGATTCTCGTACTTTTCAGCGGTACTGGCTCAGTAGAGAGGGAATTCCTAAATTGCTTCCCCTCCGCTTCAGTAGTGACCCTCGACTCCGGGCATATCTGGCAACCCACTCATGTGTGTGACATCCTGCAATGGGACTACAAACAATACCCGCCTGGATTCTTCGATGTTGTTTGGGCAAGTCCCCCCTGTAGGCAGTACAGTCAAGCGCGCACCACTGGTGGACCCCCTGACCTTCCCCAGGCTGACAAAATCGTACGACGAGCATTGCAGATCATTGACTACCTGGAGCCAAAACATTGGTTCATGGAAAACCCCAGAGGTCGCTTCCCTAACGCGCTACGGCTTCGCCCTATGATGCGCCAGCTTCCCCCACCGCTGGTGTGTACCTACTGCATGTATGGTACGCAGTACATGAAACCCACCTGCATATGGACGAACTCAGCACCACCCTCGCCCCTGCTACGCTGTACTACTTCAACACCGTGTGCGTGCAGATGGGCAACCGGTGCTCATCCAGAGACTGCTCAGCTTGGACCTCACCCGCAGCAGACTGGAGCAGGTCGATCTGCGAGTGTATATCCCGTGCCAGCACTTCTGCTACGACAACTTTTCCGACATTTACGCCTCCGCAAAACTGAAGACCCGCTTTAGATTCCAAGTGGCACCCTTCTTCTTGAAAGTGGTGCCCTGGTAGCGGCAGGCAAACTATGCTCGAAGAGGGACCAGAGAACCTAAGAACTGGAAACAGAAGGAACCAGAAAACCTAAGAACTGGAACTTAGATGGGTACCTTAGCGGAGTGATCCCAGGAGGTAGACCACTCCTAAGGGGGGGAGAGTTGTGCCCGGAGGCACAGCGTGAGCCGATATGCCTATGCGTCCGTATGTGTGTCATCGGGGGTAATCTGGGATTGGCACGATGACAGTGAAATTGGGCTTGAAATCACGATGAGAATGAATACCAGATGTCCGGGGTATGACAGTATGACACTATGACACTATGACAGTATGACACTATAGTAGTATGACAGTACTGTGGGGGGTGTCATCGTGGAACTCAGTCAGACCCTCGAAGAATGGTCAGATTCGCATCGGGGTTGAAAAGACAATGAAATCGAATATCAGATATTAAGGTTATGACAGTATGACAGTATGACGCTATGACAGTATGACAGACATGACAGTACAGTAGTATGACAGTACTGTGGGGCAGTCATCGTGTCAGTCTGTCGGCATAACATCTGAATCGAGAATGACGAATCGGAATTAGAAATGAGATCGGATCGGGAATTGAACGTTGAGCCGAAGTGTGACATCGGCTCTCGAGTGGTTGACCTGCAACCTGAGTGACGAGTGAATAAGTAGAGCACTTGAGAAGTGTTTAGCCTTCAGAACTCGGAACCGAATTATCGTTTGTACCTCAATCTGGCCCTGATCCAGTATATTATAAAATCCGAATTGTGTACCTTTGCACGTTCAATCAAAAACATATTTCCGAGCATCTGTCGTCGTGCCCCTGGCACAGTCGCCGCATGTCGAGCGGCAACGTTGTCGAAGATCGTTGCCAGATTTCGCCGTCTGGCCAGCCTGCTTGATGTCGCTCTAGTTGAAACCTTGTTCGAGATAGACTGTAGGGATGGAGTGAGGTGGATCTCGGATGAAAGTTGACCCTACTCGAACCCTAAATCCTAAAACCCTAAAGCAATATTCCCAATTGTTGCATGCGCACCCAGAGATGGAAATACATTCATAATCAGAGGCATGCGGCTCTGAGAGTGGATACTCTCGAAGACTGTTACCGTGCGAAACTATGCACTAGTGAGGCGCTATGCAACAATAGGGAAATAAAAGGGACTAGGAATCCGACGGTGGCGTCAATGCCATAGCTAGCAACTCGGCTGATGTCGATGTGATCTCGAGTCGGATCTCGTCTGGTTCCTCTGATACCTAATATCCGCCTGATTTGTCTGATCGCTATAACCCACATTTCATATATACGGCGATATTGGGCTTATTCTAGACCTTAAGCCGCGTGTTAAGGGTTGGAATGTCGAATCCGAGGTCTTATTGCAGGCGAGACCTTCTTGGATTTCTGAGTAAACATGACTTGTCACATTTCCCCCGGGGAATGTCATCATTTCGACTTGTGTAAAAAATAACCAAGTCAAATTTGCTCTGGAAAGAAGCAACTTTTAACGCGTTTCATCCGGAACAAGTCAATCTGGCTACGATGGAAATCAATGTTTGTCCAAAGAAAGCACCTGAAGTTACGTGTCCCGGAAACTATTCACATTTACTCCTGGAATAACACATCCCCCCTTACCAAGAATAAGCAGCACAAAATGACGTGGAATGAGTCCACGACCGAGTGGGATACACTATCCTGGTGGGAACACGGTTGACTCGGTATATCGGAATGCATTGTTATAGATCAAGGTATTCTGAGATACACTCAGGGTTTTGACCCCGTTGGGTGTGAATCTAGACCCTGCGTGAACGGCAAGTGACCGGCTGTGTCACATGTTACCATGAGCTAGGGCACACTAGGCGTGTGGCAGGGCGGGCCTGCACCGGGACTCCTGGGAGGTCTACCAATCAGATCTCATCAAATGTCGACAACTCGACATTGTATCGATAAATACCGATATTGTGTCGATAAATTTCGATGTTGCATCGATCCATTTCGATATACTATCGATAAATGTCGACATTTCATCTGAAAACTGCCATATTTTTAATTCTGGAAAATCGGAATTAATGTCAGCCAATTTTCATCGAAATTGGGGAAATGCTGTGGGGGTCAATATAGGGGCCATTCAGGGGGGTTGTCGAAGCCTATCGACTGCCCACTACATGTCCCCAAAATTCCGAATTCAAATGTCACTTGGGAGCGACTTCCTGGTTTGGGAAAAATCGGCGTTCCGCCCCCTCAGCATAACCCTTTCAAAATGGGTAGTTGTGCTTGACGCGTGGTCTGCACGTCAGGCGTGGTACTGCATGACTCGACCCCCCCAAATTTGACTTTGTAGTCGCCATTTGTATACTCCCTGCATATTCTGATTTCGTGGCAGTCGCATATAAGCAAGACCCATGTGTGTAGGGGCGCATTTTCGAAACGCGTGCTCGAAATCGTTAAAAACTGCCCCATAATTTATGAGCAAAACTATAATTATGGCAGAAGAATTAATATCCGTAAATCATATGAAATTGGATACAGGATTTGTCTGTAAATAGTTTCATATTTTCGGACAAGCTTCGGCTGCACCTGACTGAAGTTTTGACACGTGTACCACACAATTTTGAGACTTGCGCCATCTATGTATACTAGGCTGGAAGAGTAGCAAGCAGTGTTAATATTGGAAATATCTTATTCGGATTACGTCACGCACTACAATGCTAGCCAGCACCACACTTATCATGCAATCACTACCATAGTGCCGTTTAGTTTCACGACTCTCCTGTAAATGCCACGTTGTGCACAGACATCTGTTCATAGAGCTCAAGGCGGGCACAATAAACGGTGCTGTCGTAGTTTCAAATAAATGAATAAACAAATTATAGACGTTCTTGTGTCTAATGGTTTCTGGAATTGTCAAGTGGCATACTGTAGTGTGTAATTCAATAAGAACCCTGTCAATGCAAACAATGTGGCACAGAAGTCAAGGAATGCTGAGGTACATTATGAGCAGCCGAAGGAAGGATTCGGAAGAGGTCGGTGTCATGGATACCAATCAAAACATCCAAAAAATACAGGATTGTTGTTATTGCTTTTGACAGCCGAGGCAAATGCTTTTTCGATTAAGTCGAACTTGAGATACAGTTGACTCACACTTCGACCATAACAATTTCCAGTACCTTGTGACCATCTTTAGCACTTGAATGCATGAGCCATGAGCAAGTGCATGAAATACTCGCAGAATCCCAGGAGGTTGTCCCCAAGCGAGTCAGATGGCCCATAGAGGAAGAGTATGCTTAGGCTGAGAGCACATATACACCCAATAACTGCACAAGATATCACAGACTTCTCCGTCCGGTTGTGTGACTAGGATAACGAAGCTTTATGATAAATAAGTTTGAAAGTGTTTTCTCAACAACAGATGGCTAAAGGTTTGTGGCTCATACATTAACGAAGAGCCAATTCACAGCAGATTCAAGATCACCGCCATTCTCTTGAAGGGCATCCATAGCTTTGGAGCGCGTAAATCCCATCTCAACTATCTGATCCGCCTGCAAAAAAACGGGTGCCTTTTGCAGCTCAGACCGCTTTCAGTGCAGAGATGTGTCAACACTACGTACTGTAAGAAAGCACGTAACTGTTTTTTACACAGCATGGTTTCACAGCATCCAAATTCCCAAAATGATTCAGGGCTTTGGAGAATAGGCAGGTCTTACAAGAAAGGATACACACGGGAAATCAGCACGATCTCAGGTCGGTTTGCAGGACACACCAGGGCTCCAAAGACTCCCGATGAACCGTCATCGGGGTCGGGCAGAGCTGCCGATTTGTGCCCTCCAGTTTTACGTCCGGTTCTTCCCCTGGTAGCCGGGCAACAGATAACGCCAGGTGCCGGAAAGAGCTCTCAGCGGAGTACACGAGATAGCAAGCTGCCGGTGCCGGAAAGAGTTCTGAGCGGAGTACATGAGATAGCAATGCCGGTGCCGGAAAGAGCTCTGGAGCCGAGTAGCATGAGATAAAAAGCCTGAGCCAAGTGCTGCCGGAAAGAGCTCTGAGCTGAGAAAGAGATAGCGCCGCCGGTGCCGGAAAGCAGAGCCTGGCAGTACATGATAGCGCGCCGGTGCCGGAAAGAGCTCTGAGCGGGCAAGAGATAGCAAGCTGCCGGTGCCGGAAAGAGCTCTGAGCGGGGTACATGAGATAGCAAGCTGCCGGTGCCGGAAAGAGCTCTGAGCGGGGTACATGAGATAGCAAGCTGCCGGTGCCGGAAAGAGCTCTGAGCGGAGTACATGAGATAGCAAGCTGCGCGAAGAGAGATGTGGATCTCTCCTATGCAAATACTTCATCGAACGGTACAAAGGCTCTTCGTGAGATTGCACCGGTGGTCGCTTCCAGCTCTTGATAAGCATGCGCTCTACGGAGGCTCTAGGGCTCCCCAGACCACGCACCTTCTAGGTGCCTTGACTTCGTCTGCAGGCGCTGCGGGAATCTCAGGTACTTCACACATCTCCGTGTCAACGGGTTTTCGCTTCTCCAGTGCTACGGGCTGACTCAAACAGACCAAAAGAAATGTCCACTCAGCATACAAAATCAGTGCTCTGGTTCCAATGTGGAAAGGAGCTCGTTCAGGCATTGACATTAGCTACAGGTTTTGTGAGGGTTCCCCTGTTGCACCTTCTTATCAACGCTGTTACGCTCCTTCAGTGGCTCTTTCATGGCTTCTTTTGTGGAGTTCTCGATGCCGCCTAGCTTCTGCAGTCGTCGCCTTAGATGCAGAAGGAGGACTATCTTCGCAGGACGAGAGAGCCCCGTGGCATCAGCCTGCCAGTCGAAACAGGTGTCACAGAGCAGGCAGGCAACTGCACGCAGCTGCGTCGGTGGCATACGGGGAGAAAAGGTGTTTCAGAAGCTCCTGTTGGCACTGCACCTAACGGGAGGCACAGGATAGGGCGTGGAGGGAATATTACGTTATTGGGATTGAAGCCGTCAAGCGACTCGAGGATGTCAGTTGTGATTTTCAACCGCGCCGCTTCTGAAAGTTTCTGTACTTTTCTCTTTTGAATTTTATTTACGGCTGACGACTGCACAGTGCGGCATCGAAGACAACGCAGCCGATCAGAGAAAGAACTGGGGTTCCGGCAACTTGAAACATTCTGGCCAACTAGCTCCGTCGTCAGACCAAGGAATTAAACGCTCTGGCTCCCAGAGTCAGAAGCGGAGATATGGCCCGTGGGCGTGCAGGACCACCTCACCTTCGCAGCCGCACCATCCCGGGCTTCCGCTTCGCGTAAAACAACAGCCGCGATCTGCTCCGGTGTCAGGCCGTACCTTTGACAAATACCAAACTATGATAAATAAGTGCTCTGAGATGTGGGAAGTGCCGTCACTCAGGTGTTGGCATGCACGCAGCTCTGTGTATCCCTAGAACGAGCCAACAGCAGCCAACGAGTCTCTGGACCGGGTGTTAGCTCGCGATTCTATTCAGGATAATCGCGTGCACAAGTCCTAACTGAGCCGGGTCCATGAACTCACGACTGCCACGCCAGGAAAAACGCCAGTGGACGTCGACATATCTAGAATCGTTCAGACCACAGCACTTCTTCACATCCTCGCGTTTGAAGATCGAAGGACAGCTGAACCTCTGAAGTTCGAACATATTGAAAACGAACGTGCGGTACAAAGTCGAAAGCAAGAATAATAATCAGTTTCAAGCTCTGGGAACGTACAAGTTTATGTTCTCTTCCCTCCGCTTGGCCTTCTCCTCTGAGCTCATGTTTCCTGTAATCCTTGGCACAAGTCAGGCAACTGGGTGTGCAGAATCAAGGGGCGCCACGGTATTCCCGCAGTCGAACAACCGTTAGAACTAGCATACCTGCGGTATTGATGATAAGTCCATTTTTGCGAACAACATCTTCCCTCTTTGCGTTATGTTCACGAACTTTGTCAACGTCAACTTGCAGGCCAGTGAAGGCTGCAACCAGCACACGATGTCAAACAAACTTCGAGAGTGGGGAAAGAAGTAAGTATCTGCAAAACAAACTACCTGCAATAGACTGTTGTCCAAGAAGACGCTGCGTTTGTCCGTTTAGTTGCTGAATATTCTTCCCCGGAAGACAACCGGATTCTGTGATTTCCTTCCATCTCCCGACTCCAAATTTCGAAAGTGCAAGCTTCAAGATTTCCACTTCTTCAGGCTGCCATCCTGGCAAGGGTTGCGGAAATGTTATTCATCGCGCTTACAATAAGAAAAGCGAGGGTCGTCGATGATGCTCACGTCCTTTGAACGATCCTCATGCGGTGGGAGGCAGGTATACCACACCTGGAGACAATGTGAAGTTCCACAGACTCGCAGAGTCGCCAACCTTCGGTCCCTTCTTATCAGCTGTCGACATATGGAAGCAACCTTTGATAGAGCAATGTACCGAAAACGTTTGCTTTGAAGTTAGCTCAATGAATGTGATTTCGACTTACAGTTCAACAGTGCTCTCGTCTGATGTTTAGAGAATTTGAATTTCAATTTGGAGCCCTCCGCTCGTCATTCGGATTGAACATCATAGACTCGAGAGTCAAGACTGTCGCTGTCGTGTGGGTACAGTACCGAGCGGTACCCCACAAAATGCTGTCATCCCAGTTGACAGATCGATGACGCCTCTCACTGAAAAACGAGGCTTTTTACTCACGTCAGCTTTGAAGCCTCCACCCCTCCAGGGCTGGCCTCAACGGCGCGCATTGCGCGACTTTGACGCTACCTATTGGTCGGAGCCAAATTTTAATTTGCAAGGGGCATGGGGCAGCTAGGCGCCTAGGGCAGTTTTATAGGTAGCACGAACTTTTCCGACTTGCACCTCCCGCTGGGGCTGCGTACAGAGTGGGCACTCCTGTACGAAGGCCGAGGATGCGGAGTAAAATGAGATGCTCGCATGCTCCTAGCACCCTGCGCCCTAATACCCTGAGGCCAATTCCCGCCTTTCGGGAGTGGGGATGCCGCGAAGCGGTGCTTCCATCCCACGCGACGGTCACGTCCGTGAAATTTACCGTCCGTACGACGGTCTCGCTCATCACGCCACTTGGACGGTGGAAATCTCACACCACCGCCCCCATGCGGACGGTGAGAATCCTTCCGTGGCGGCGGTGTGTTTAGGGAAACATCTCGCTCGTCTTGTCGTAGGGAGGCAAGTAGGGTAGAGGCCTCACCAATCACACGAGCGAACTCCTCGAGGAAGTCCGAAATGTCACTCTGCTCGTTACCTGTGTAGGCCAATCCGAGAGGCGTGTGCGCCGGGACAGGTACAACCTTTGGGCGGTTGGGAGGGCCATTCGGGTTCGCACACCACCACACCTCCAGAACGTGGGTGTAAACCTCTTCGATGCCCACTTTCGCCAGTTCAGTGTCCAGGCGAAGTGGGGTAATTGCCTCTTTGTAGAACACGGGGTCCAGTGCCGCCAGCAGCTGCCTCTTGGCGGCTTCGTCGTCCAGGGGACCCGCTCCGCTAGCCGCGATAGCCTTCAGACACTCGTCAAATTGCGCGACCAAGGGCTCAGGGTCATCAGACGAACCAAAAGAAATGCTCAAGAGCTCTTCGTGGTGGCGGAGCGGTCGATGCCCAGGCGGCAGGAGCCGCTTGGTGATCTCCAACAGAGCTCGCTTAACGTCACGAGGAGAAATCCGGGCCGAAGCGTCAACCCACCTTCGAGCTGGAGAGTGGGGAGTCGTCAAAGACACCAAAGCACGAAGCAAAATGTCGTTGTAAATGGGGTGCACTTCTTTGGTGACGTCCACGAGGTCAAAGATATCCTCGCTGGCGGTGTCCTTGTTGACGAAAGAGGCCTCCAAGGCAGTCACCAAGGAGTCCCAAAGTAGTTGACGATGTGGCTCACTCCCTGAAAACGAAGACGCCTTCGTTCCCAATGTGTCCTTCGCGACACGCTTCACAACGTCAGTGTCCCAGGACGATTGTAACACGGCATTGCCGCGTGTCCTGTCAGCAGCAGCGAGCACGAACTTCGCTGACTGCGGGGTGCTCTTATAGCGAGCACCAACGTTCCTAGCAAAAATTGAATCTAGGCGCATTCTAGCGCCCATGGCCGGTGTACCAACAGAGGATGAAGTCATCAGAATAAATTCCTATAGGAGGGGGGTTGGGGAAAAGGCGAGGCGCAAATTGTAAGGTGGCGGACGACGGTAATGCAGTTGCGGAGTAAGGAGAAGATGGGGTCGAACGAAATCAACGAAGTCGAATACGCGACGGCCAAGGAGATGTCGACAGGGGTGATCAAGCCAAGTCTAAAACAAAATCCAACGCGGACACTCGAAGAAATTGCCGAAAGTCCCAATCCGAAATCTCACCGTAACTTAGCGCAAACCGCACGCCCTAAAGTGGCCAATTCAACACCTCGCGAGGCCCCAACGCCCCGCCAAGCGGAAAAGCTTGGCCAATCATGGCAAAGTCAGCAGTGAGAAAAGCGGGGTAATACCCCATAACCTGTGAGATATAATATACCGTATTATATCGGGTGGTGCGGTGGTCACTGAATACTTTTCATACAAGTGTCAACTGATTATAAAGATAAACGAATATATAATGCGTCTGTGACCTAGGTATCTGTCACCAAGTACTGTACGAGTATTGGTACAGCTAAACGGAGTCATGCACATAATGACCTACGGTGCACTGAATCCAGCAAGAATGGCCAACTGCGCGTAACACTCTTGCAACTCCATGCTCGTAGTAGGGAACTGGACGGTCGGGTTGAATTCGGTATGCGAGTATCTTGGTTGCTCTTGAAACCCTTGGCTTTGTGAAAGCACCTTCGCTTCAGGGAAGATATCTTACCCCGATTGGCGGGCCCCGGGCCGAACCGAGTCGCCAAAATGAGGCGCGGGCCGAAGAGGGACCGAAAGAGAAATTGCTTTGGGGCCGAACCAATTTGGCGCAAATTTCTAAAATTTTGATGAAATTTTTGCGATTTTTGCATTTTCCCATACTTAAGATTGAAGTTTTTGGGCATTTTGTAGTTTGGACCGGGCGGACCGAAGGCGGGCCGAAAAAAAAATTGATTTGGGGCCGTACCAGCTCAACGGAAGATATCTTCCCTGCGTTCGCTTGCGAAGCGGAGACAACCCGAACATATCTGGTGCTGAAATCTGTATAGGCAGCCCTGACCGGGAGTCCCGGTGCAGGCCCCTATGACAGATCCCTAGGCCAACTCTGGATTGTTGACTGATCTGTAGGTTCGTGTTGTGACACCCGCCGTGTCACAGGTAGGCTAGACTCCGAGACCGTCCGAGACCGTTCCGGGTATATCTTCTAGCTTAGGGTTTATTTATCTGGTGAGTTTATCCACACACAGTTCGGGACTTTCTGATATCTAGTGAACTAGGATATTCCAGTAGGTCGTGGCCCCATCGCCACGCTATTATTCCACTTGCTTTCTTGGCCATGATTGGCTAAGCAGCCGCTTGAAAAGGTGATGCGCACTTGCGCGTTTGGGTGCGACTAGGGTTTGTGTGATGGCTTTGCGGTAGACAACTTTTGAGGCCGCGAAAACAAAATGAATGGGGCAAAACGGTGCTAAAGTTTTCGAAGAATGTTTGCAGGAATAACCCAAAAAACAAAATGAATGGGGCAAAACGGTGCTAAATTTTTCGAAGAATGTTTGCATGAATAACCTATAAAAACAAAATGAATGGGGCAAAACGGTGCTAAAGTTTTCGAAGAATGTTTGCGGAATAACCAAAAAACAAAATGAATGGGGCAAAAGCGGTGCTAAAGTTTTCGAAGAATGTTTGCAGGAATAACCCAAAAAACAAAATGAATAGGGCAAAACAGTGCTAAAGTTTTCGAAAAAGAATGTTTGCAGGAATAACCTAAAAAAACAAAATGAATGGGGCAAAACGAATTTTAAAGTTTTCGAAGAATGTTCTTGAGAATAACCCAAAAAACAAAATGAATGGTACCAAAACGGTGCTAAAGTTTTCGAAGAATGTTTGCAGGAATAACCAAAAACCAAAATGAATGGGGCAAAAAACGGTGCTAAAGTTTTCGAAGAATAACAGGAATAACCTAAAAAACAAAATGAATGGGGAGCAAAAAACGGTGCTAAAGTTTTCGAAGAATGTTGCCAGGAATAACCCAAAAAACAAAATGAATAGGGCAAAACGGTGCTAAAGTTTTCGAAGAATGTTTGCAGGAATAACCCAAAAAAACAAAATGAATGGGGGCAAAACGGTGCTAAAGTTTTCGAAGAATGTTTGCAGGAACACTTCAACAAAATGAATGGGGCAAAACGGTGCTAAAGTTTCGAAGAATGTATACATGAATAACCCAACAAAAAAGAAATGAATGGGGGCAAAACGGTGCTAAATATTTCCCGAATAATGTTTGCATGAATAACCTAAAACAAAATGAATGGGGCAAACGGTGCTAAAGTTTTCCGAAGAATGTTTGCAGAATAGCTTAAAAACCAAAATGAATAGGGCAAAACGGTGCTAAAGTTTCCGAAGAATGTATGCATGAATAACCCAAAAAAACAAAATGAATGGGGCAAAACGGTGCTAAAGTTTTCGAATAATGTTTGCATGGAGAATTCACTCCACACATAATATTGTGAAGTTTAGTCAGAGTTGACATCGGTTAAAATTGTCAGACCCAGCTTTTCTGCAGACTCTGAAAGACTTGCTGACCAAAAAAAAAACACCGGACAGGTTTGACAATCGTGCACGATTGTCAAAACCGTCTTTTCTGCAAACTCCGAAAGACTTGCGTGTCCGTGCGAGTCCGAGCCTGCGGTCGTGGTCAGTTTTGACAATCGTGCACGATTGCCAAAACTGTGCCCGAGCGGGGATTCATATCGGTCCAGTCGGTCCGTCCAGTTTTACCTGGCACACGTTTCGCACTCCACCGGTATTTAGAACCTCCTCAGCCCTAGTCTTAGCTGCCTGTAGCTCGCCCACGCTGGGGCGGTCGGTGGACAGCACGGGATGGTTGTGTCCAATGGGGCTAGTAGACAGGACGAGGATGTTCCAATCAGAGTCTTCTTCGGTGGTTACTTTAAACGGGCAATTCCCAGAATGCGTAGGTGCAGCGTTGCAATGGGCGCAAGCCAGATTGCGATTTTTAAAGGTACCGGTGAATTGGGAACGGTTACGGTCACCCGTTCGACAAAATACGACACACGCATCGTTGTCACAGGATAAAGCCCCACCGCATCGCGTAGTTCTAACGAGTCGGCCTTTGATACGTCGTTTGTCCCCAGAACGCATCCAGGTCTGTGGATCGTATTTTAAGAAATCCTTCCACGGAGAGAAAACTCCAGCCCGTGGCTTGTAAACTACCCCGGGAAGTAGAGGCACAGGCAGTTCGTCCACAAGCTCTTCAGACTGAACAACCGCTACGTCTTGGGACAAATCAACATCCTGAGAAAAATCTATCGGAATAGCTGGTCCGGTATAGGATGTATAGTCCGATTTGACTTTGTGCTTGAGCTTTGGTTCTTGTCCCGCGCTGTAGGATTTCATAGATTCATTCGAGTCTTTTGGAGGTGGAGGCGATTCGGTTAAGTCACAAACTAAAATTTCGCGCTTTACCTCAGGGCGAGGCGGAGAAGCTGATGCTTGGGAAGATTCGTGTGTGGCTGTTTCGGCATTTACACAACGGGTTTTCACTTCGCTTGATCCGGGGGTTGTACTGACACCACCGATCACAAGTACGTCAGCTCCGTCAGGGAACACGGTGCCGAGCTCGGCAGGTTGCACGTCTTCTGTGCTGCGCATGTGAAGAAGCAGCGGGGTATCGGTAAGGGTTGGAAACAAGGCCTGTAGTAACTGAAGAGAGATTGGCACCGCATGCGGGACATCCAAAGCATGGTTACGGTATCGCAGAGAAGTCGGCATTGGATTCCTATGAGAATGTGACCATGAGAATGTACCATGAGAAATGAATTCTTTTATGAAAAGAACACTCTATATAGACATGGGCTTAGTGTAAATATTTATATTATGACACCCAGACTCACGTGTGACAATCGTATACGATTGTCAAGCTGGAGCACTAGGTCCGACACCCAGACTCACGTGTGACAATCGTATACGATTGTCAAGCTCGGTCGTTGGGTTCGTCTCTCTGACGCACGTTTGAAACTCACATGCGACTGGGTTATACCCCCTGAGTCCCTGATTAGGGGGGGAAGAAGCAGTCGGTGTATATTCCTTAAGTATGAAGAAAAAATTTAAATTTCTTAAGTATGTGAAAACGCAGGCGTCGACGCGGACCGACGCGTTACACTCCTTAAGTATGGGCTTAAGTATGGGAGCCCTATTTTGCGAAATCTTAGAATGTTAAAAATGTTTGGTCCGGTCCGTCCGGTCCGTCCAAACTGGACGGACTGGACGGACTGGACGGACTGGACGGACTGGACGGACTGGACGGACTGACTGGACCAAAACTAACTCTCTGCCCGAGCCTGAGGCCGTAGTCGCCAGCTTTGACAATCGTATACGATTGTCAAAAGCTAGTCCGCTGAGCCTGCGGTCGTGGTCAGTTTTGACCATCGTGCACGATTGTCAGAACCGTGTTCATTGTCAGGTTGTTCAAGCACCTCCACAGAAGGAACGGCCTTGATGAAACGAGTATCGGCATCTACTTTGGACCTTTTATCGATTTTAATTTCAAAATGAGGTTTATGAAATAATTGCTAGAAAAAAGTAACAGGTGCAGATTTCGGTCGTCACCACTTTGCTCATGACGGAGCGAAACTGGTGGCTCTGGAACAAGTTGCTCCAATACGCTCGCAATCGGTGTGCGTAAGCGCCTGCTTGTGCTGCATCAAAGGACACTGGTCGACCAATGACGCTGGCGATGTACGGGAACACCTCGTCCCTGATCTTGGTTCCAGGTCTGTGTGACAACGGAGAAACGTTTTCCAGGATATAACCTGGAGGCCTCTGTCGCTGCAGCTGCTGGAGTGTGGACAGAAGCCTGACCACTTCATAAAATAATTTGCTGTGCCTGCCATCCAGGCCTGTGAGTGTTCCAGCAGGGGAAAGATCCTGGCATGGGAACCCACATACCATGACCCACTGGCGTCCTTGAAGAGCTCCTGCTCGTATACAGTAGAAGTCGGGATATAAGAAAGCAGGCAAAAATGCCAGCCGCTGCTTTCTTAATCCAGAGGGCCATCGCACGACAGCCAGCGTAGTCGCGTTTCTTAAAATGCCCCCCTGGCTGCCTTGGATTGACAGCAGTCGTCCGTTTTTCGGGATCGCTAGCGTGACACTTTCTTAATCGACGGCCCTTGGCCTTTCGATGTGTATGCAACCCAGCGGCTGCTTTCTTAATGTTTTCTTAAACGATCGATTTTTGAAACGTTTGTGACACTATTGACTGTAGAGCCCTAATGGACGGGCCCAAAAAGATAGCGCTTAGAAAGTCGAAGACACTGTTCGACGAAGATGTTTTGTCTGAACCCGAGTTTAAGGCCGAGAAGGCTAAACTGCTTGGGAGAGAAGGTCATGTGTATGATCTCAGTGCGAGTTTGATGTCTGAGGTAAGAGAGCTGAAGTCGTTTTTCCAAGATGATATTCTTGACAGGGACGAGTTTCTTGCGCAGAAGCGCTTATGCCTCGACATTACGTGTACTATCTCAGCGCCAGTTTCCAACGACGTGGAGCATTAGCACACTGATGTTGGTACTGCGTGTTTGCCCTGCACTATCTTGCAGTGCTAGGTAAATCGATATATTCGCTGAATTACCGTGTACACTTCATTGATTAATAACATTACAATAAATAAGTTCTCCAGAGTACCCAATATTTGCCTTATTGTACACCTGGACAAACATAGTTGCAGGAGCATAATATAATCTGTTTCCATTATTTACTTTCAAAAGTCTAGCGCGGACTTTCTTAAATCAATGCTTTATGGCCATAATCTATGCATGATATTTCATACTTCCAGCGTGTGTACTTTCTTAATATGGGGACTTTTGGGTGGGTCTCCGTGACTTCGCCAGCGGCTGGCTCACTTTCTTTTTCTTAATTTTTTGGCAAAAACCCAGCGGCTGCTTTCTTATACGTCGACTTTCTTATATCCCGACTTCTACTGTAAAGTCGGCACTGGTGGTCTCGCGCAGATCTTGGGGTAGAGCCCCAAACTCTATTGCACGGGGCGAAATGAGGTCAGGATATCGTCTTAGCAATGCCGTGCACCTGGCCCTGGCAACTGTTCGACTGCTCGGGGATATGTCCTGATACAGGTAGCGATCCACCTTCATCCCACTGCGGAGCAACATCTCTAGCCCAGCACAGAGGCCTCCACATGGCTCGTAGCACACCACGCCTTCCTCCCGAGCTTGCGAGAAGAACCGCCTGCCCAGCACCCTGGTGTCCACCTTCTCAGGCTTCAAGATGCGCTCGCCGTCAAAGTACTCATTGCTGTACACAGCAGGGCTTCCCTCGCCGTGCGTGCCTCGCGTAGGCCTGACCAGGCTCAACGCCTTCCAAGCTGCTCTGGCTAGCCTTCCAGAGTCGGTCACCAGCTCAGGCAAGTCAGTGTCGAACATGTCCCCATGATTGCATTCTAATTCCTCGCGGTGGTGCAAGTCGAACAAACGATGCACTGGTCCCGTGCCCAGCTGCTCCATGGCAGCCATCCTGCAGTAGTTGGCAACCTGTACCTCTGGCGTGGCCTCTTCCCCTGGGAAAGCATCCCCAGCCAACATAAAGCACAAGTGGTCACAGAAGTCCTTCGTGTGAACTTCCCCCACGCCTGCGTGTAACGCAGTCACCTTCTCCCTCTCATGCCTCGCTCCAGTCTCATCTGTCGTGGACGGCAGTGGGTAGCGAGACGGCACGTCGGCGTTGCTGTTCTTGGCGCCTGGACGATACTTCACAGTGAAGTCGAACTCCTGCAAACTGATTGCCCAGCGTAGGTGTTGCCCTTGGAGATCGGCCTTCTCCATCAGGGTGGTGAGCGGTGAGTGGTCGGTCACCAAAGTGAAGTGGACTCCATGCAAGTACTGCCTCAGTGTGCGCACTGCCCATACCACTGCGAGCATCTCCCCTTTGAAGCTGGCGTACTGTCTCTCCGTTTTACTCAGAGATCGGCTGATTGCCATACAAATGTACTCCTTCCCATCATCGTCCTTCTGGCCCAGCACTGCGCCAATGCCATAGGTGCTCCAATCGGTGTACAATATGAGGGGTCTATCATAGTCGATAGGCCTCAGACACCTCCCAGAACAGAGAGCATCCTTCAATTCTTGAAGTGCTCGATCTTGCTCCTTCCCCCAGGCTCCCTTGACGTCAGTGACCTCCTTTTTAAGCAGGTCATTGAGAGGGCGGGCCATCTCAGAGTAGTTTGGCCCCCCCTGGCTCACCCACCAAGCCCTTGTAGTAGTTCATCATGCCCAAGATCGAGCGGAGCCCAGTCTTGTCCTGGGGGCTTGGAAGCTCCTGGATGGCCTTGCATTTAGCTTCTT
>LGRX02006336.1:0-16798 GCA_001247695.2 Cymbomonas tetramitiformis
ATCATTCATTCAAGTCGTGATATCTGAAGTTCATGGCCACACATACAATTACAAGTAAACCAAAGTTACTTACTCATCAGTCATGCGGTTCTAAGTTATACATGTGTATGATGGTCTAAGTTGGCACATACCTTATGTGTCCCATAATAATTATTCCACTTCTTGATGGTCCACCAGTTCTAATGTTGGGCTGCTCATTAATTTCACCGCTTTTTGTATTTTACAAAATTCAGTTCGCAAATACTCCGTGTGTTGAGATTTGTTTGAAGTGCAAGTCATTTTTTTAGCGTAACTACTAAGATCACAACCATGCAACGCTGCATAAATTATCAATATGACAAATGCCACCATTGAGCTCGTCAAAGTGCCGTCCAAAGTTTGAAGATCATATGTCATCTGTAAAATTGTGGCAGTTTCATGTGTGCCCATGGGGTCCTCAGCTTCGTCTTCCATAGCGGGAACACAACGAAAGCGGTCACCTATCACAACAAAAAGCACAAAAATGCGCAGTTCATTTCTCTATATGATGTGTTTGATGAAATGGTGGTGGTGGGGTCAGCACATTAATATATATATGTACGGTTGTGGGGGAACTCGGCTCAGCATGTGAATAAATGCATAGTATTCGGTATACACATGCGCAGCTCATTTCTCTATATGATGTGTTTGATGAGATGGTGGTGGTGGTGGGGTCAGCACATCAAGTATACATACATACATATATACACACACACACACAACGTATATATATGGTTGTGGGGGGACTCAGCTCAGTATGTAGATAAATGCATAGTATTCGGTATACACTTGCGCAACTCATTTCTCTATACGATGTGTTTGATGAGATGATGGTGGTGGGGTCAGCACATCATCAATATATATATCTACATATATATGGTTGTGGGGGGGGCTCAGCTCAGCATGTAAATAAATGCAATGTAGTATTATACAAATGGACAGCTCATTTCTCTATATGATGTGTTTGATGAGATGGTGGTGGTGGGGTCAGCACATTAATATATATGTACGGTTGTGGGGGAACTCGGCTCAGCATGTGAATAAATGCATAGTATTCGGTATACACATGCGCAGCTCATTTCTCTATATGATGTGTTTGATGAGATGGTGGTGGTGGTGGGGTCAGCACATCAAGTATACATACATACATATATACACACACACACACAACGTATATATATGGTTGTGGGGGGACTCAGCTCAGTATGTAGATAAATGCATAGTATTCGGTATACACTTGCGCAACTCATTTCTCTATACGATGTGTTTGATGAGATGATGGTGGTGGGGTCAGCACATCATCAATATATATATCTACATATATATGGTTGTGGGGGGACTCAGCTCAGCATGTAAATAAATGCAATGTAGTATTATACAAATGGACAGCTCATTTCTCTATATGATATGTGTTTGATGAGATAATTGTTGAGTAAGTCAACACATTAATATATATATATGTTGTGGGGGACTCGGCTCAGCATGCGAATAAATGCATAGTGACCAGTACATGCACTTGCTGCAACTCATTTCCTCTATATGATGTGTTTGATGAGATGGGGGTGGTGGTGGGGTCAGCACATCAAATATATATACACACACACACACACACACACACACAACGTATATACGTATATGGTTGTGGGGGGACTCAGCTCAGTATGTAGATAAATGCATAGTATTCGGTATACACATGCGCAACTCATTTCTCTATACGATGTGTTTGATGAGATGATGGTGGTGGGGTCAGCACATCATCAATATATATATCTACATATATATGGTTGTGGGGGGGCTCAGCTCAGCATGTAAATACAGTAAATGCAATGTAGTATTATACAAATGGACAGCTCATTTCTCTATATGATATGTGTTTGATGAGATGGTGGTGGTGGGGTCAGCACATTAATATATATGTACGGTTGTGGGGGGACTCGGCTCAGCATGTGAATAAATGCATAGTATTCGGTATACACTTGCGCAACTCATTTCTCTATATGATGTGTTTGATGAGATGGTGGTGGTGGTGGGGTCAGCACATCATCAATATATATATACACACAACGTATATATATGGTTGTGGGGGGGACTCGGCTCAGCATGTAGATAAATGCATAGTATTATACAAATGGCCAGCTTAGTTCTCTATATGATGTGTGGTGGTGGGGTCAGTTTTTACATTATTTGGAAGGCACAAACCATTTAGGAGTTTTTTTGCCTCGGACTCGATGAAATTCACAACTCCACTTCTTGCACACGGAAACACTTTTGGGTACATTATGAGTATCGCCTTCTTACATTCCCGAGAAAATTCGCCCTTTACAGCCGTGCGCAGTAGCTCATCTATTCGCTGCTTCAGTGGGATATACAGCAAGGGGTATTTTTGCCTCATATCATCCATGTCTTGAGTCAAGGTGTGTTCCTTCATTGCGCAGTGCGTATCTTCCTCGCTCCAGTAGAATGTTGTTCTCTTGCATGTTTCGATGATAGTTCTCTTGAGAGCAGCCTGTTGTTTTCATACAAACATACGTCATATGGATTCTTGTGCTCCCAAGTAGAAACAATTGCCATATGTTCTATGCATGTATACGGTGTGATAGGCTCAATGGAATGCTACATGCGCACCATGCCAAACCATTATTATGATTATACGAATATGGTAAAAAAATGCGCCTATATCTGGAAGTCACACACATATACACAACGTACACGCGCGCGCGCGCACATGCACATATGTTACTACCTCTGCGTTTTTCGATAAGAACCGGTCGTTGGGGTTTGATGCCCGCCCTGCCGCCGACGATTCCACGATGATTGTATGCAGCTTGTCATGTGCTTCCGTAAGTTGGACGATTCCCTTATAAAGTGCAGTAAATCCTGTTTCTAATGTCTCGTTTAGCATGTGAAAGGCCGCTTGCATCGTTTGCTCGGCCGGTGCCGATGCGAAATGTGCTGCACCCCTGCATACGATACCAGATTCCATCCGTTCGTACCGCCGCCATAGTTAAATTGTGCGCGAATGGCCGTACAATCAGAATTGATTAGCAATACTAAATGCATAGCACAACACACAATGCCGCTAACTGATTGCATATAGTTGAGAGCGGACCTTGAATTATGATTGATTGTCGAATCTCGGTGTTGCACTCGTTCTCGCGGTTGTAGCGTGTCACGACGGCGTTCATCATCAATATCATCGTGCTGCCTATCATCACTGTCATATAAATCGCTCAACAAATTTGTCGTACGTCCACGACGATGGTTGGGCTGTTGCTGCTTTTGCAATGCTGCTATCGACTGACTTCGTCTCGTTCCGATTTGTGGGGAGACTGATGAACTAGGAGAATGACTATGTGACCCTCCTCGCCGTGCTCGAGTTCTTCTACCTACATCATTATTAGTATCATCCCCGTTGTCATTGTCACTACTCCGCCGTCGGCGACGGCTGTCGCTGGATGCCATCAGTTGTGCAATTATTCACTTGTGCGTTCCATGAAACATAGTAAACAGTTCCATAAAAAGCATGGTCGGATGCAATGGGCAGTCCACGCAACGGTGTGCAGCACTTATGAGGTTTATACCGATGTCTAAATTCAAATATCAATACTGTGGATGGCGATCTCCAGGTTTCCGCTCGACCTCTGATGTAGAATCGATATTGATGACAGATATATTAGTGACGGCGTGCCGATAGTCAGCGTACTCCCAGCCCACCAGAAGGGTCCCCTAACTAGCACACGGGATTTGCCCCCCACACACACACAACAAGCCCGAAGATAGACATCCCCACATATCAGCAGGCCCGAGCGCTTAGGTAGTATGGGTATGCACTGGGTTTAATAATTCAAATGGCCTAGTAGTAGAGATCCCAAAATGAGATCGACCAAGCCTAGTATGACATAACATTATCCATTTATTCATGATGCTGATGAAGGCTTTTTTCGAATCGGAGGCGCAAATTTTGTGTACCGATAAGTTGGCTAAACTAAAGAGGCAGAGTGATTTTTTGGTTCGACAAATAAATCGCATAGTATATTGATGTCGACATTCAGTACGTACGTCGGCCACGAGCGTACACGAATCGGGTCGTGCCTGTACATTTTGAAAGTCACTCATCTCTAGTCTTATTGCGACATTGCATCCATTCATCCGTTGCACAGCTATTGCTGCGAATGCCTTCGTACCTTCGTAGGGTGGCATTTGCCATATTTATTTGCCTGTGGATTTCTTCAATAATGCCCGCCTGCTCGCGGTGTGGCAAAAGTTTTCTCGACGTCGCAATCCACCAGGGTAGGGGCAAATGTATGCGTATACTATCGCACAAAAAGCAAAAAACCTCCGGCAACACGTCTAACGACGCCGACAATGCAGTCCATGCCGACGTACTCGATGCAATCGCACCTTCTCTTACTGAGCCAAATCGACGCGAACCTATTGAACACATCAACGAGCGAGATGCTGATTCTCGGATGGAGACCACACTATTCCACGCTGACATTCATAAAAAATTGACGCCATTGGAAAATATTTTAGCCAGAGTACACGCTAAAATCCCGTCACCGCTTTCCGATGAATTGATCAAAACGGTAAATATAGACCAGACCTGAACCCGAACATAATGCGATCGATAGTGCTATGTTAGTGCCTCGTCTCATCTACTTGCTCGTCGTGCTTTCGGAGTGCAGCGAATCGTCACGACGCACTCGATCGGATGTAGCGAAGATGGTTCAACAAAGCAAGGGGTGTGCTGTTGGGAATTTCAGGTGAAGAGCCATATCTTCACCGACGAGACTACTCCCGATCAGCACGATGTCCTCAGATTTAACACGAGCAAAGAAATGGAGAAATATTTGCTCGGACTGGAAGACTCCTGGGCGGAAATGCCAACCGATGTATCCAGATCGTCGGACGAGCAATCATTACTGTTATATCGGAAGAAGAATGTATTAGATGACGTCCGCAGACTTGTGGAGCATGCACCGGAGGATATAGACCTCACGCCAAATCCCAAATTTAACGACGCCGGCGAACGGATCTACACGGACATTCGTGACTGCGATGCATGGGTAGATGCACATAATGAATTATCATGCGGGCAATATTTGGTACCAATTTTTCTGTATTCAGACAAGTCGCACATCAAACTCAACCGAACAGTCTTTCATCCAATAATGATGGCGTGTGTCGCTTATTCCAAAGAGCACGCACGACAGCTGCTCTCACTAACCAGGATTGCCCTCATGCCTCAATTGCAATATACACGTTCATTGCCCCGGAATTCTGATACATATAGATTGCGATACAGAGATTTGCTTAACCATTGTTATGAAATCGTTCTAAGCGATGTGCGACGTGCTGGCTGGCTAGGGATGATGTGGACACCAAAGGGTAGCCAAGAGAAAGTGACATGTTTCCCATGGATAATTGGCGTTGTCGGAGACCTGCCCGAAATGTGGGCACTTGCCTCAATTAGACAATATCCATCTGCTCGGTGTGATGTATACACATTGGCTTCCGTTTCTGACTTCGACGACGTTGCAAAGCCAACAACGTCTTTTCAACAGCGCGAAGGAGATGACATGATTTCAAAAATCAAACTTGCGATGGATTGTAAAACCAAGAAAGACGCTGATGACATATTGCAACCACAATCATTGTATCCCATCCTTCCCGCCTTAGCAGGATTTCGTGGCAGCTCTTTCCCCAACAACTTACTAATCACAGATGTGGAGCATCAGGTTGGTGCGTATTGATTAATGCATGGAACATATAAAAATGTATCTCTTGATTATATCACTGCACGATTTCGGCAATTTCCATATGTGCATGTCATTTTACCGCCTACTCCACGTGTGGCTATATCGTATTCACGCCTGAGTGTACTTTGCGTAACTGTTGTAGTCGCATGTGCGCACAACCTTATTCCTTGCTTGAGCGTCTACGTAGGCATGGCACGCGGCTGCAGGAACATGTTCACATACTTGAGATGCATGGGATGTCTTGTAATTTGTTGCGTGAGTTTTTTTATGTATAGAAAATGCGCAGTTGTTCATGATTATGTTGTTGTGCACTACTATGTTGTATCCACAAGTTTGTGGTACATCTGCTTGCTTCTGCATTCATACGACACTCAAATTACATTTTGGTGACACAGCATATTCACACACACACACACACACACACATGCGCCACACGCACATACACCCTCACTCAGATGCACCCACATATTATTTACTGCATGTATGCAACTTCCATGTTATGCATGGTTAACGCAGCCAACGTTGTTATCCAGGATCACTCTGGCGTCGGGCATGCTTTGGTGGAAGCTCTTCTTGAGAAAATTGCTTCCTCTTTCACAAATCGAGGTATGAAGTACACTGGATATAGTAACTGACACGACGGGTCGCAGTAAGACCTTAACATGTAATAATCTGAATTGATAATGCACGCATATAGCCAACACAAGTGTGGAATGCTAAATCACCATGAATGAACACTACATCATAATGAACAAAAATCATTATAGTCGAGGATACATTAGCCTAGATGCTATGGAGTATGGAGTATGCAGTATTCAGTGTATGATTTGTATTCACAATGCTTCATTTCTTATGACATGCTTAAAATTAATCAAATTGTTTACATGTAATCCACAAGTACCTTGCAACGCAGGACAAGCTGTTATCGACGAGATTAACAGGCGCGTGCAACTAATCGGACGTCACTCAAGTGCAAAACTACCTTCAGATGTGAGCCTCATTGGCGCAGGGAATGTTCGTTCGCAAGAGCGGAGACAGATTGTTGCGGTCATGCCGTACGTGTTGCAGGTATCCCTAAAAATGGTTTATCATGAGCATGTCACCGCGATATATAAATGTGCTATAGTATATTTATATATCGCCACGACCACAACCGCGCCGCGCTGCCGTCACATCCCACATGCCCTGCTCACGGCACCTCGCTGCTTCGACCACGGCAGCACTGCATTGCCAGCAAACACTAATTTGCGTATTATGGCAACGCCGTGCTGCCATCACACATTCACACTGCTCACAACAGCGGGATCGCTGCCGGCGCACACTCATTGCTTTATTACGGCAGCGCCTTGCTGCCGCCACTCTACACATGCTGTGCTCACAGTTGCTCGCTGCCATCGCTGCTTCGACCACGGCAGCACTGCATTGCCAGCAAACACTAGTTTGCGTATTATGGCAACGCCGTGCTGCCATCACACATTCACACTGCTCACAACAGCCGCGGGATTGCCGCCAGCGCACACTCATTGCTTTATTACGGCAGCGCCTTGCTGCCGCCACTCTACACATGCTGTGCTCACAGCAGCTCGCTGCCAAACCACACACAGTGCTTCCTACACTCTCTCGCATAGTATGGCAGCAACGCACTGCTGTCACACATGCATGTGCTTCTTATGGCAGCGAGGCGCTGCCATCGCTCACATTCCCTACACATAGCAGCTAGCTCCCAACCCACACTCATATATTTCATACCACGGTAGCGCCGCACTCCCCTCACACACATGCCTCGCTCACAGAAGCTTGCTAATATATACTATATATATTATATGTATATATGCTGACCTATTTGCCTATAAGCGTACATTCAGGATCCCAAGTTCTGAACAGATATACATTTACTTACTTTGGCATGTAGCTTGGACAACTCTGTAGCATGATGTCGTAATTTTCTTTTTTGGGTATGTTTTGGCAGTATTTCTTTTACATTTTCTAGTTTTCATTATCATCTGTTTTTTATTTTATTTTATATCTTTTGTCTCTTTCCTTTTCTTTTCACTTTATATATATATTCCCCTTTTCTCAGTTTTTTCTTTTGTTCTTTCTTTCTTTCTTTACGGCATGATGCAACATCTTTTGTCCGCTGCCGTTGTTCAGTTAATTTTGATGGGTATAATTTGTGAGTGTGATTTGAGGATACTTTGAAATGTGCCCATATGTCATGCTTTTGAGACTGGCTTTTGGTCACATTTGTGGAAATGAAGCGTACCACCAGTGTCCCAAATGCTGGTCAATGTGCATACTTTAATATATGATATAATTTAAAGTAAGCTTATCAACTACTTCTTGTTCTACGACAAGACTCGAGTGCTTGACTTAAGGATTGAGGTGTGCCCACTTGTCACTTATCTTGAGATTGTCAGGGACATAATCAATCCTACATCTGATCGGAATATTATAGTTTTCTTCCCTTCGCGGTGGATGATACCGTCCTGAAGTTTTCCAGGGCCTGCTGTTTTAGCGGGTGCCTCTGTATTACACAACGTGATCCCTTACACACGGTGTGGCAGAGAGTATACAAAAAAATATATCGCCACGATATATATTTATATAGTCACCGCGATATCGAAATATATATCAGATATATAGTAGGTACGTGGTCACCGCGATATCGAAATATGCTATGCCTAGTATATCCATATATATGTAGACTTCCTACCACAGCATATGCGATCGTGTGATTAATGCCCTTGTTTTACAAATACTCACATTTTCATTCATTGTTTTAATGAAAAAACAGGGAATCTTTGAAGATGAAGGTTGTACGGTCATCTGCTTCACTTATTATAACGAATGGAGGGAACATCGTGACCACCCTGCATTGACAACCCGTGAAGTCATTCATGGCTTGAGAGAGAAACGGATCAGAGCACAACGGCACATTTTGCTCGCCTTTCTAGAGCACAATTGGAAGACCCCCAAATTTTTTGGGATGGTAAGTTATCAATAAACCACCATGCTTAGTGTCATCATGCAGCTTTTCTTTGCTTGTTTATGCCGGTACCTTAATCGATTTCCCCAGTGGGCCTGAATATGGTATAGCTTTCTTGGTGCTGTTAATTTGCAAACATGCTGTAACATATACTGACATGTAGTGAATTGTCGAGCAGCGACATTATGAGAGAAACAGGATGGCGTATGGTCCTCCTTGGAGATATAGCACCGGTGAGTGCATCATTATTGATGTGTGGTGGCATGCTGATCGCTTTTAAGTATATTGCAAATAATTGAATGGCTATTAGCATATTAATATGTATACATACTTCCCACCCGGTGTGTGTGCGTGTGTACGTGTGCATGTGTGTGTGTGCGCGCGCGCTGCGGGGGGTGGCGAATTGGCTTTCGTTTGCAGGCGGAGCTGGCGGAGGCGGACCGCGGGGCACCGGTGGCTTATCGGTTGGCTCTACCACCGCATTGGCGCATTCACGACGTGTTTGCACAGCACCGCCTGAAGCCATACGTTTCCGGCATGGATGAGTTTGCATCTCGAGCACAACTGCCTGTACCTGACCCGGTAATGGTAGATGGGCAAGCGGAAGCTCACGTGGACAAAATTCTGGCGTATCGTGTACGCATGGTCAAGGGTAAATCAGTGGAGGAATGGAAGGTACGCTGGACGGGCTACTCGGCAGCTCACGACCAGTGGCGCTCCAGAGACAAGATGGACAGAGGCGGGGAGAATCAGCAGCTCAAGGAGTTCGAGGCACGGCGGTTGGGCATGCAGGCGGACATGTTGAAGTCCGTTGAGCATGGCCGACGTCAACGTCAACAGCGACAGCCCGTTCACCTTGGTGTCACTTTATCCCAACTAATGGAACATCAATGTGACGTCCCAGAAGTGGATTCTCCACCGGAAGACTTCTGTCTGCCGTGGGAGCGGGTGGAAATCTTGGAGAACGGAGAGCTAGTGGTGATCACCGACCTGGAATAGCGAAAGACCCGGCCAGTGAGAATCTTGGTGTTGTTCAGCGGGACCGGATCGGTGGAAAGAGAGTTTGCAAAGTGCTTTCCGTCTGCCTCGGTGGTTACGCTCGACAACGACCCACGATGGCAACCCGACCATCTCGCATCAATGGAGGAGTGGGACCCCACTCAGTACCCACCGGGATTCTTTGATGTCATCTGGGCCAGCCCTCCATGTACCCAGTACAGTCAGGCGCGCACTACGGGAGGACCTCCTGATCTGGAAGGAGCGGACAAGAGTGTGAAATGCACCCTGGATGCTATTGAGTACTTGAAGCCCAAGCACTGGTTTCTTGAAAATCCTGAAGGAAGATACCCGAATGCGCTGCGGTTGCGGTCAGTGGTTCGTGAACTGCCACACCCTCTTTTTTGCGCCTACTGTAAGTATGGGGGGCGATATCGTAAACCAACGTGTATCTGGACTAGCTCACCTCCACCAACGCCATTGCTGGAGTGCACCTCGCGGACACCTTGCGCATGCAAATGGGCCACCGGAGGGCACCCTGAAACTGCTCAGCTTGGACCATCGTCTTCACAGCAACCAGGAGCGCGAGATGCTCACGCCGTGTACCCAGTACCGGCTCCGCTGTTGCGTCATCTCTTCCACCATCTTCAGTTCGGGGAGTTTGATACCTGACGACGCCGGGAGCGGCATCAGGAGATAGGCCGCTCTTGAGGGGGGAGGAGTTGTACCGGGAGGCACGGACAGCTCAGGGCTATGCCCCAAGGCGTATGCCCCATGGGTATGCCCCGAGGCGTATGCCCCATGGGTATGTCCCGAGGCGTATGCCCCATGGGCATGCCCCGAGGCGTATGCCCCATGGGTATGCCCCGAGGCGTATGCCCCATGGGTATGCCCCGAGGCGTATGCCCCATGGGTATGCCCCGAGGCGCATGCCCCATGGGTATGCCCCGAGGCGTATGCCCCATGGGTATGCCCCGAGGCGTATGCCCCATGGGTATGCCCCGAGGCGTATGCCCCATGGGTATGCCCCGAGGCGTATGCCCCATGGGTATGCCCCGAGGCGTATGCCCCATGGGTATGCCCCGAGACGTATGCCCCATGGGTATGCCCCGAGGCGTATGCCCCATGGGTATGCCCCGAGGCGTATGCCCCATGGGTATGCCCCGAGGCGTATGCCCCATGGGTATGCCCCGAGGCGTATGCCCCATGGGTATGCCCCGAGGCGTATGCCCCATGGGCATGCCCCGAGGCGTATACCCCATGGGTATGCCCCGAGGCGTATGCCCCATGGGTATGCCCCGAGCGTGCATGCCCCACTCGCGAATAATGGGGAATTATCGGATATTCACATAAGTGAGCGAGTGGGGAAAATAATCGATGACAAAGCAGATTTCGGGAGAAGATCTGTAATGAAATGACTCATGGTAGATTCCAGGAGAAGATCTGCAATGGCAATACAAGTATCATGATCTGCCTGATGATTGGTGGAGGAGTAACAGAATCAGGCATGGGCTGCTGGTAATTGGCCGATGACAGATATCAATCTAGGAATCCTGCTAGTGAGTTAAAGAGCAACATGTTGAAAGGGGAAGCTTGGGAAAAGTGAACCTCAGTTAGTGTTGATCAAGAGAAATTAAGGACAAGTTGTACATGTTAGTGTTAGGCTGTATGCCAGGACTGAACATAAGGATATAGATGTTATAGGTTTGCGACCATACATTATATCGAAAAGTGATTGTAATACTAGGCTGTATAGCCAGTGTTTGTCATGAAAGTAAACAGTGGAATGTAAGGCTAGAAGCCTATGTGAAGCACCAAAAACAGTAAAAAAGATAAAAAGAAAAGAAGAAAGATAAAAGAAAAGAAGAAAGAAAAATAAAAGAAAAAGAAAGAATAAAGTTATCAGATATGCGCTGGTACATATATACTATATTATATAATATTACATATTATATTACATATTATATATTATAACAATATTCTATATTATAATAATACTATGATAATATATATACAACGTGTTATTATAATATATCATATCATAACTTGAACTCTTGAATAATGGTGAAGATGTATATATATAATATATAATATTATTATTATAATATTATGTATTATATATATATATTTTTAATATATATAATAATAACATATTGGGGAAAAATCGGAGATGAAATCGAAGATTCCCCCTCTTTCTAACAAATGTGGTCACGCAAAATTCATGCAAGGCTTAACAGTGCTCATGCAAAAATCCTTAGCAGTGCGAACTGAAATTCATGCAAAATCCTTAACAGTGCGATCTGGAATTCATGCAAAATCCTTAATAGTGCGATCTGAAATTCATGCAAAATCCTTAACAATGCGATCTGAAATTCATGCAAAATCCTTAACAGTGCGAGCTGAAATTCATGCAAAATCCTCAACATTCTATTGGCTGAGCGTAGAAAGATATATCTAATTTTGAAGACACACATATATAAATTTTACACATATATAAATTGAAACTTGTTTATATATACATGGATTTTTGCATGAAGCCTCCATTTATATATATATATACATATGTAAGAAGTTTAGTTTCATTTATATATTACAGTGTGGACACAGCTTCAATATTATAAATATTCACAGTGTAATTGTTCGTGTTCCAGTGCCACGCTGCCACTACAGATGTCATATTTTTAAAATTAATTATTTGGGGGTTTAAAATTTTTTAAAATTTTTCAAAATTTTTTAAAAAACTAAAAAATTTTGTAATTTTTAAGGTGAAATAAATCAACCATTTTTATATTTTTAACAAAACAGATCTAAAAAGTTAGATTTTGGATCATGCAATGACTAGAAACTACGATAAAGGCATTCACTTAGGGAAGCCATACAGTAGAGCTCTAATATATCATCATGAGCATGCATGAGCAAGGTTGTCAATCAAACATAATCAGAATCAAATCAAAACGCCAAAATGGGTCCTTAACGCACTGTAAAATCAATTAATTCGGCCTCTACAGTGTTAAGGGCCCAAAAAGGGGGGGTCAAAACTTTTTAAAATTTTCTAGAAAATTTTAAAAATCGAATTTTTGAATAATTTTTCGCGCAAGTGTAGCTGCCACCGCGTCTGCACTCTGCCGAACACCGTGCCACGTCGTTATTGCAATCGATGTATCGGATATACCGCCTCGATTATGACGATTGCTTGAACGCACAAGACGGAAGGCGAGGAACGACGAACGATCGGATGGTTATTGTACAAGTGACACGATTTATAACGATAGAACCTCGAAAGTCAAAGATGGCCTCCGAAGTGGAGGATCTTTTATATTTGAGATCGACCCAGGACTACTGGGACATTGTGACATTGTGACACTGTGACACGGTGCGGTGCGGTGCGGTGACACTGTGACACTGTGACACTGTATCAGTAGTAAATCCAATCTTGAATCTAATACTTTTCAGACCCTCTCGAGCCGCGAGCGCAAGCACGACCTGAGCGGGGGCGCCGCGCCGGCCGGGAAGATCCCGCGACGCGAAGCGGAAGCAGAAAATTCAAAAATAAATTATCACTGATGAATAAAATTAAAATTTGAACACGAACACGACCCCCATCGTCCCCGCATCGCTCCCCGCGGCGTCATCTCTTCCACACCCCCTATCTACGACAGCCCTCAGATCGCCCACCCATGTTCGGTCGACGTGTGGGATGCACACCACCGCATCCCACAACTCACAGCGCCGCCCACTGCACGCACAACAGAGGGGAATGGGTCACCCCCCCCAGCTGGGGGGTTGCACGTCATAGAGTTAACCGTGCAAATATTGAGGCCCATATCGGCTATAAACGACTGTTGTTTACTACATAAATCCCGAATTAATTGAGATTGGGATGCTGCTGCTGTGATATTGCATGATGTCGTGGTATTGTGATGTCGCATTTATACAATAATCCCGAGTTAATTGATATTGCGTGCTGTCGTGATATTGCGATGTCGTATTTATATCATGGATCCTGATTTAATCGATAGGGAAGGGTTATACGCGCTGGAATTCACACGTCGTTTCCGTCTCAATCCAAAAAAAATTCTGAACCACTGTCACGGTCATATCGTCTCGCATCGCCTCGCGTGTCATCGTCAATTTAATTTCCAGGATTATTAAATCAATTCTGATTATTGTCCATCGCGCGTCGCGCTCGCCGCCAGTCAACGTTCGTGCGTTGAAAACGGTCGCTCGCAAAGCAGTCGCAAGCAAACGTGCGACCCTCGCCCTTCCTTCTTCCCCCTAAAGGCGGAATAATATTGCTGTGTGCTTGATTAAAGTGTTGTGCTTGCTTATGCAATGCGTATTTCTTCTTGAATTGTCTTTTTTTTTGTACTTAACGTGCGTATGTGAGTCGCGCGACCTGCTTTGGTGTCCATTAACGCTCTTCCAAACTCCTTGTGCGCTTCGGACATTTTGCAACGCTTCTTCTACGCTTCCCACGCCCTTCCTTGTCACATCGCGTGCTCATAAATTGCTTGAAATATCTTCATTTACCCTTACCCATGCTTTCTTCCCTTCCAAGTCTTCGCATGAGCGCGAAGATCTATTCCTCTCCTCTCTCCTTGCGCTTCGGACATTTTGCATCCTTGCTCTACCCTTTACACGCTCTTCCTTTGCGCATCTCGTGCTCATAATTTGCTTTTTATTTCCTCTTTCATCCTTATTCTCCCTCCCTTGCCTCCCAAGTCTTGGCATGAGCGCGAAGAGCTCTTTCTCTACTCTCTCCTAGCGCTTCGGACATTTTGCATTCTTGCTCCACGCATCCCACGCCCTTCCTTGTCACATCTCGTGCTCAAAACCTGTTTTCTCTTTGCTATTTCATTCTTATTCTCCCTTCCTTGCCTCCCAAGTCTTCGCATCGGAGCGCGAAGAGCTCTTCCTCTACTCTCTCCTAGCGCTTCGGACATTTTGCATTCTTGCTCCACGCATCCCACGCCCTTCCTTGTCACATCTCGTGCTCAAAACCTGTTTTCTCTTTGCTATTGCATCCTTATTCTCCCTCCCTTGCCTCCCAAGTCTTCGCATCGGAGCGCGAAGAGCTCTTCCTCTACTCTCTCCTAGCGCTTCGGACATTTTGCATTCTTGCTCTACGCTTTAGACGCCCTTCCTTTGCGCATCTCGTGCTCACAACTTCCTTTCTCTTTGCTTTTTCGTCCATATTCTCCCTCCCTTGCCTCCCAAGTCTTCGCATGAGCGCGAAGAGCTCTTCAACTCCTCTCTCCTAGCGCATCGGACACTTTTCAACCTTCCTCCACGCTTCACACGCCCTTCCCTAGCGCATATTGTGCTCATAAATTGCTTTGTCTTTGCTCTTTCCTCTTCATTCTTCTCTCCTTTGCCTTACATGTCTTCGCATTGGCGCGAAGATCCCTTCCACTCCTCTCTCCTTGCGGTTCGGACATTTTGAAATACTTCTTAGACATATTGCTTGCTGTTGTTTTCTTCGCAGGTTTTCAAGTTTCAACTCCGCAACTCTCAGGTGGTGTCCCCTCCATGCCGATCTCCAAAGCCTTGTCACGAAAGCGAAAGGCCGTTCGATCCGAAGTAGAAAGTCTTGCTGACAGTGACACACTTCCAAGTAGCATTATCCTAGAAAAGTCCGCAACCGGTGTCGAGCGTAGGCTTGTCACTTCCTCCCTTGCTAGCATGTGCTATGCACTCTTCGCGATCGCCACGTTCTTTTTGCCCTTGCGAGTGGCTCCTTGCGGCACCGAAGTCCAAACGATCGCGGCGTATGTTGATCAAAGGGGGCCTGCTCTAGGCCTCCCATTCACCGGAAGGCAAGCCGAAAAATATGTATTGGGTGCCTCAGTCTTTATGGATCTCACCCAGACAACTGCACCCTGTCTCCCGGCACATATAACCCACCTCATGGCTCTCAACCCAGTTCTCAGAGCCAACCGCCAGCATGTTTGGGAGTCCGCCGTGGAAACCGCATCCCAAGCCGGTGTGGCAGTCAGCTTAAAGCATATTCAACAAGCAGCCACAACCGCCCCGCGTAATCGGAAACGCCCGGCTCTCACCCCCCCAGTTCCGCCGACCACTGATATTCCCCCTTCCGACGAACCATGGGACCCTTTCTTATCCTCTCAAAGTGACCGTTGGTTCTCCCCATCCGCCTTGATTGAGTCCGGCCGGAAAGTGTTGAGCAAAATTGACCTAGACCCCTTCTCCGAAGCTTTGGCTAACTTGGTAGTACAAGCCGTGACATATTACTGCCGCCGCAGAAACGGTTGGAAGTTGCCCTGGTTTGGCCGTGTATTCATGAACCCGCCAGGTGGAGTTATCAACGGGAAGAGTGCAAACGGCCTAGCCTTTGCTCGTTTGCTATCAGAATACCGAGCCGGCCGGGTCACTGCATTTGTTTGCATTCTCAAAGCCGCCGTGGGATATGCTTGGTTCAACCAGATAGACGAATGTGTGTATTGTAGATTGCACGAAGGCCAAAAGTTCACAAGCCCTACCAAGGACACTTCTGCAAAAAAACCCCCACGGTTACGTCGTTGTTTACGGCGGACCGTGCGTCCCCGCCTTTGTTGACGAGTTCCGTAAGTGGGGGCAAGTAATAGTGCCTCGTTCAATGTTGCACCTCCTGCCTAGCTCGTCGGAAGTGGGCGTAGCCGTGTGAAAACTTACCACTCTTGGCCTCTATTATTTGAATGAAATTGTCATTTGCCTTCTTGCACCTTGCTTGGTTTGTTTATTGCTTTGCGTTTTGCACCTTATGCCGCAGATACAACATGCAACCTTCTTCAACCCCATCTCCTGACAGATTGTATCACTCCATGAAGAATTCATTCCCCGAATTTTGTGCATTCGAGGAAGGTCATTGGAAATGTGCCTCTCGCCGTGAGATCTTTGCTGACGTGCAAGCCCATGTCGCAGCTGCCATTGATCAGCAGTATGCGGTAGATGTGCATCACTACGAGGCCAAAAAGAATGGAAAAGCACCCATTTCCCCGCCGCCGAACGGCTGGCCCCGACTATGGCGCGGTCGTTTCGA
>LGRX02006337.1:0-16968 GCA_001247695.2 Cymbomonas tetramitiformis
GTATGCCCCATGGGTATGCCCCGAGGCGTATGCCCCATGGGTATGCCCCGAGGCGTATGCCCCATGCCCCATGCCCCGAGCATGCATGCCCCACTCGCGAATAATGGGGAGTTATCGGATATTCACATAAGTGAGCGAGTGGGGAAAATAATCGATGACAAAGCAGATTTCAGGAGAAGAGCTGTAATGAAATGATTCATGGTAGATTCCAGGAGAACATCTGCAATGGCAATACAAGTATCATGATCTGCCTGATGATTGGTGGAGGAGTAACAGAATCAGGCATGGGCTGCTGGTAATTGGCCGATGACAGATGTCAATCTAGGAATCCTGCTAGTGAGTTAAAGAGCAACATGGTGAAAGGGGAAGCTTGGGAAAAGTGAACCTCAGTTAGTGTTGATCAAGAGAAATTAAGGACAAGTTGTACATGTTAGTGTTAGGCTGTATGCCAAGACTGAACATAAGGATATAGATGTTATAGGTTTGCGACCATACATTATATCGAAAAGTGATAGTATTGCTAGGCTGTGTAGCCAGTATATGTCATGCAAATAAACAGTGGAATATAAGGCTAGAAGCCTATGTGATACACCAAAAACAATAGAAAACATAAAAAGAAAAGAAAGAAGATAAAAGAAAAGAAAGAAAAATAAAGAGATAAATATGTATAAGTTATCAGGAGTGTGCCTGGTACAATTTTGAGGGCCAAGATGAACTCGGATGGAATTTTTGACAAGACACTACGGAAAGAGCAGCTCGAGAACTTGACGACTCAGGTCTCGAAATTTTCGTAGGACCTATTGTGAAGCGGATAGCCGGGCTTAAATGTAGGTCCTTATGGCAGGACCTAGCTTTTTTTGCTGAAATTTGAAAAAGAAAAACACCACCAAAGCGTGCGCAATTTAAGCACTCCAAAGGTCACCCTATGCATGCACCCACAACTTGAAATATTCACTTGACTCATAAATAGGATGGATGATCGCACGTTGAACCAATTACGTGATGTTTATGCGAGGAAAACACATTTGCACGTAGGTCCTTATGGTAGGTAGGACTTTGAATTTGGGTAGTAGCCATGAGGGTTTAAAGTGGACTCAGTTCCCCCCGATATCCTAAAAACACCTTGAGGGACGCCTCATCGGTGTAAGAAGACTGGTCAGTTCAACAACACAGACATCAAATAAAGACATATACAAAAGGTATGCACCCTATATTGTGGGGTCCAGAAGACATCCAGAAGACGTCTTCGGCGCGTCTTCTAATGTCTACCATCTTCTGGTTCCAGAAGACGTCCAGAAGATCTTCGGCGAAGACATCCAGAAGTTATCTTCTGGACGTCTTCTGCATGTCTTCTGTTAGTATATCTTCTGAATCCCGGAAGACGTCTTCTTGATATCTTTTGGGCGTCTTCTGTACATCTTCCCCGAAGATCTTCCGGACGTCTTCTGAAACTCAGAAGATGGTAGACATTAGAAGCCGCGTAGAAGACGTCTTCTGGATGTCTTCTAGATATCTTCTGGAACGCAGAAGTTATCAAGAAGACATCTTCCGGAATTCAGAAGATATGCAGAAGTCATGCAGAAGACGTCCAGAATATATCTTCTGAATGCCTTCTGCATGTCTAATAAATTTCAACATTCGTGTACGCATTCGCGCGGAATATTTTTAGGCTGAAATAAGTTCGCAAGAAGGATGAGTGCAAACAAGATGTATGGCATTATACACTTCTCGCCATCCTTGACAAACATATTCTCAATGCAAGTTTGATACACGACAAGAGATGATTTGTATGTGTGGAAGGCTAAGATGCTTTGGAGACTAAAACTGCTTTAACAATATTACTTTTCAATCAAGAATCTAATCATAAGGAGGGCCACGCATATTATTATCCTAACTAGCTAAGTGTCTAGAACTACTTCACATTCATGTTCTAAACAACTAGTCTAATTACCTAGAAACGATGTTCAACTAACATGCACACATGGCATAGGTCTTGGACCACGCAAAAACATGGGTTTTCCACTCGCCCGTTTTTAACCGATCTGAAAAACAACGCACACCAAAATACCAACACTTAGTAGAGTGAAAACACACAATGAATACAAGCACAAATTCCTAGGAAGGGTAAGGTAAGTACCTTTACTCCGGTCTTCTAGTTGTGGGCGATGGGCTGAAAATGCGCTTTTCCCACTTGCTCATTTTCAGCCGATCTGAAAAACAAAGCGCAACTCAAAACCAAAGGTTAGTAAAGCGGAAAAACACAACGCATAAAGGCAGTATTTTCTAGGTGTGACACTAGGGGATGATAGAGCAAATACCTTTACTTGTGGTGTTGAGGTTGGGCTGAAAATTTACCTTTTGGACTAGGTCATTTTCAGCCGATCTGAAAAACAAAGCGCAACGCAAAACCAAAGGTTAGTAAAGCGCAAAAATAGTACGAGACGAAATACAAGATTACCGAAGGAAAACAAAAAGGCCTAGTGGTGTGAGTTGGAATCGAACCAACATCATCTCGTCCAAAGGACGAGCGAGAACACATGTCTCGTTCACACCTCAATTAGACGCTAAGCACGCCGAAGTGCGCGTAAAAAACCAAGGCACGAAAAGCACCCGCAATCACTATTGAAGTATTGCGTTGTGCAACGTTTTTCTGTTAGACGAACTATTTTAAAAGGACCACTTCACCCAGCAGCAGTCCGCGGAAAACGAGGCTGCGGTGAGTTGGATGCAGGTGTAAAAGTGGTAGATGCAAATTTCACTTCAACGTTAAATAAAATTCAAACTCGAACGGTCATGTCGATGTGCGGTGCGGTGCTCGTGCTCACTCCCCTGCGCTGGGCCTGACGATGCGATGCGATGCGATGCGATGCGATGCGATGCGATGCGATGCGATGCGATGCGATGCGATGCTAATGCTAGCTGACGATGACGCCTGACCACGACCGCGACCACACGCCAGCGCCACACCAGCGCAGCGCAGCGCAGCGCAGCGCTGGCAGATTTTCCGGGTTTGCTATCCGCGGTATCGTGCAGTCATCACGTCTCACGCGACTCACTGCGCGCGTGATCGACTCTTCGACCGTTGCTAGGAGCGATGGTGCTCTAAAACAAGAGCAGTTTCTTCTACCAAATTAGGCGGCCGTTTTAACTTAGTAACTTGGTACGTTTGACCCTCTCCCGAACAAACCACTTGTTTTTTTGCAATTCTACCTTCACAGTACGGTTTTGCCCAATATTGCGCACCTTATATGTTTTTTTTGTTTTTTCGCGATTTTTTATAGTTTTTTTTCTTCAAAAAATACAAAAAAAAACATTCGGAAGATACCCCAGATACCTTCTGTGCGTCTTGTTACCCTCCAGATATGTCTTTGAGGAAGACATGTCTTCTGGATATCTTCTACTTGTAGAAGACACGCCGACGTTCGTAGACATTAGAAGACGCGTAGAAGACCCTCTAAAAAGTAAGGAAGACGCCCCGAAGAGGACTGAGAAGACATTCGGTGGAACGTCGGCGTGTCTTTTACAAGTAGAAGATATCCAGAAGACATGTCTTCCTCAAAGACATCTGGAAGATGTACAGAAGGTATCTGGGGTATCTTCCGCAAGCACAGTCAAGAAGACGTCCGGAAGATGTCGGGAGATGTCTTCCGCGTGTCTTCCGCGTGTCTTCCGCGTGTCTTCCGCACCTCTTCTGGGTTCAGCAAGACATATATTCCCCGAAGATGTCCGGAAGATGTACAGAAAGTATCTAGGGTATCTTCCGCAATCACATCTAAGAAGACGTCGGTAAGATGTCGGAGAGATATCTTCCGGGTGTCTTCTGAATGACTTCTGAACGTCTTCTGAGTGTTTGTCTTCAGGATGCCCTCCGCACTACCTTGGCCAAGTGTCCTTTGTATAGGAGATATAATGTCAAGTAAACGTGCCGCGCATCTCCAAAAGGGGGAAGCGCCCCCAAAGACCAAAATATCGTCCTTCAAACGAGCGATGCTCACTAAACCCCCCCCCGAATCCGCGGCGGAGGTCTTCCGTCAATCCAAGCCGGACGAGGTCTTGAAGGGGAAGATGGCAGCGGTGAACGATTGGTTGTCTACGGTGTCGCCATCCCGCGAGCTGGATCATGAGATGTCGGCATGGCTCGGGGAAGCCGTCTACAGTCATGAGCATCTGAAATCAAGCATTCCAAAACTGAAATCTGAAATCCACCGTAGAGCAAAATCAGCCAAAACTGAAAATCGGAAATCTAATGTGGAGCAAAATGACACATATAAAAATCTGAAATTGGTTTGTAAAATCTGAAATCATGCATTCAAAAAACTGAAACCTGAAATCTAACGTAGAGCAAAATCAGCCAAAATTGAAATTTGGAAAATCTAACATAGAGCAAAATGACAAATGCAAAAGTCTGAAATCGAGCATTCCAAAAACTGAAAACTGACATCCAACATAGAGCAAAATTAGCCAAATTTGAAAATCGGAAATCTAACGTAGAGCAAAATGACAAATGTAAAAAATCTGAAATCAAGCATTCCAAAAACTGAAATCAGAAAACTAACGTAGATCAAAATTAGCTGAGATTGAAAATTTGGAAATCTAACGTAGAGCTAAATGACATATGTAAAATTGCACTTTCGCATTTTCCCTTCAATTTCAACAAATTCAACAATCTTGATTATTGCTAATTAATTACAAATGCAACCGACTCCGGCCCTTGTGGTCACGGCAGGGATCGAGCGTATTCGCAAGAAAACAAGATGTCGAGGAATTCATATATCAAGGATTTCACATATTGTTGATATATAAAAATCATGTGTGTTTCTTACTACATTCAAATGCGATTGAAATTTTAACGGCTTAAATATATGTCAAAATACTGATATACTTTGAGTTGTTATTGAATTATTTTCACATATTTTCACATATTTTATGAATTTTGACTTATTATTCACATATTGCCATTTTCACTAGTGGTATACATTCGCAGGGAAACCCATATGGTTCGGAGACGTATTGGCGCACGAGCCGGAGCGTCTCGCCTGATGGATGTGCCGCTGCATATGCACGGTAGCGACCCCAAGGTCTGGCTGGGGAGACCATTCACGGAGAATGAAGCGGCACTCGTCGAAGGGCCTCCTCAAGTGTGTCAATCTTTCGGCTCGGTCATGGTTCGAGGAGTATGCTATCGCACGGGAGCTCAGGACAAGACAAAGAAAACTTGTCAACGTTACTTCCGAGCCTTTTTCTCTGGAGAAAACATCAAAGGCGAGGAAATCGAGACTGACCGGTGCGTCCGTGCATTACGTTTTGGTAAATGTGCGCAGAATATGTACCGAAGGTCTTTTGTGTGTCTTCTCGACATCTTCGGGGATTCTTACTATAGAGTATGGTGGCTCCAACTCGCAGGTACGCCATGGTAGATAGCATCTACAAGGTCGACTTGGCCGCGAAAGAGTACATTCTTGTGAAGGGAAAGTGGTTCCCTGAATTTAACAAAGCGACGACAAAACGGTTTGCCAAGCTAAACTCGAAGTACGGGCCGGACAATACCGCAAAGGTGGTGTACACATACGACCCGGATGATCCCGAGACACCTTGGGACACTAATGATCCATTCATCCTGGCGGCTCAAATTGAGCACCAAGTTGTAATCAAGAAACATCCTGTGATGAAGACGGCGGCGGTATTTGATTTAAAGGCTGACTTTTTCGAGTGCATCGACGATGATGGTTCACGACCGAAAGGTGCAAGACGCAAGAGGCGATCATGATAATACGCCGGGCATCGTACTTAGTGGTCTGTATGTTGAATAGATGCAATCGTACATGTATGTGTAGATAGACCTAGCAATTAACTTAGCCGTATATTATGTATCATAGCAACAGAGCATGATGACAACCCTGAAGTTGTTAGGAAGATACCTGGAATGTCTTCCGCATGTCTTCCGTGCGCCTTCCGAATGCCTTCTGCGATTACGCGATGAGTGTACGTGTGGTATGAAGTAGCTATGTGGCCAAATTGCATAATCGTCACATATGTGTCGATAACACATGCCAGAATGTATTCTGGTCAAGAAGACATTCGGAACATCTTCCGTGTATCTTCCGGGAAGACTGCCCTTTGCATGTCTTCCGGGAAGATGTCTTCCGAAATCCGGAAGACATTCCGCACATCTTCGGTAAGTCTTCCCCGAAGAGTGTCTTCTGGTTTCCAGAAGACGTTTCCACCCCGAAGACGTCTTCTGGAAAACAGAAGACATCATGTCTACGAAGACGTCTATAAGACGTTCAGAAGACGTCTTCTAGACGTCTTCCGATTTTCCCAGAATGCAGGGAACACTTCTAAGAGGGGAGATCTGTCAGGGATATGACCGATGACATATGTGTCATACCTGTCATACCATGTCATGCCATGTCATGTCATGTGTCATAATGACATACAGTCGTCAAGTATTGTCAGTACGGTCGACTATGACATGTACAGTCATATGTCTGTCATCCACCTAAGGTGAGTGACATCTGTCATCGAGAGGCCAAGTATATGGCATCGAGATGGCGAAGCAAGACAAGTCTTGAAGAACCGAAGTGTCCTGATAAGACGCGTCTTCGCTCCAAGCATGCACTGAACAGCATGCGAGCATCAATGGCTATATCGACCGGCCGATGCGGGAAGTTCACCTAGTGCTCTCGGGTTCACAACCCGATGGTGGTAACGCATGAGATGCGTGACGAGAGCACTAGAGTATATGAGGAGCATTGGGCTCAAGCAAGCACTTCTGGTCTACAGACTGCTGCACTCATATCCCATCAAACTATTGCGTTTCGCTGTTACCGTTCAATAACAGCAGCGTCACATATATTGTTCGTATAGAAACCGTGACACTCGAACGGGCGACGCGAAATGATAGCGAAGGGGGGGGTGAGCGGTTGCATCGGTGCGATTCGCGCTTTAGTTTTCTAAGTAACGTATTTGTAAATGCAACTTGTGCCGATTCAGTGCACCGTAGGTCATTATGTGCATGACTCCGTTTAGCTGTACCAGTACTCGTACAGTACTTGGTGGCAAAAACCTAGGTCACAGATACGCTTATATTCGTTTATCTTTATAATCAGTTTACACTTGTATGAAAAGTATTCAGTGATCACCCGATATAATACGGTATATTATATCTCACAGGTTATGGGGTATTACCCCGCTTTTCTCACTGCTGACTTTGCCATGATTGGCTAAGCTTTTCCGCTTGGCGGGGCGTTGGGGCCTCGCGAGGTGTTGAATTGGCCACTTGGGAGCGTGCGGTTTGCGCTAAGTTACGGTGAGATTTCGGATTGGGACTTTCGACAACTTCTTCGAGTGTCCGCGTTGGATTTTGTTTTTGACTTGGCTTGATCACCCCTGTCGACATCTCCTTGGCCGTCGCGTGTTCGACTTCGTTGATTTCGTTCGACCCCATCTTGCCCTCACTCCGCAACTGCATTGCCGTCGCTCGCCACCTTACGATTTGCACCTCGCCTTTTCCCCAACCCCCCTCCTCTAGGAATTTATTCTGATGACTTCATCCTCAGTTAGTACACCAGCCGTGGGCGCTAGGATGCGCCTAGATTCTATTTTTGCTAGGTACGTGGGTGCTCGATATAAGAGCACTCCACAGTCAGCGCATGTTGCACTCGCTGCTGCTGACAAAACACGTGGAAATGCCGTGTTGCAATCATCCTGGGACACTGACGTCGTTAAGCGTGTTGCAAAGGACACCTTAGGTACTAAGGCGTCTTCATTTTCCGGAAGTGAACCTCATCGTCAGCTTCTTTGGGACTCCTTGGTGACTGCCTTGGAGGCATCTTTTGTCAACAAGGACACCGCCAACGAGGACATCTTTGACCTCGTGGACGTCACCAAAGAGGTTCACCCGATCTTCAACGACATTTTACTTCGTGCGTTGGTCTCTTTGACAACACCCCACTCTCCAGCTCGAAGGTGGGTTGACGCTTCGGCTCGGATTTCTCCGCGCGACGGTAAGCGTGCCCTCCTTGAGGTCACCAAGCGGCTGCTGCCGCCTGGACATCGGCCGCTCCGCCATCACGAGGAGCTCTTAAGCATTTCTTTTGGGTCCTCTGTTGATCCAGAGCCTTTAGTGGCCCAATTTGATGAGTGCCTAATGGCTACTGCCCGACGGTCCTTGTCATAGGACCGGAAATCGCGTCTGGTCCTATCACAAGGACCGGAGCTTCGGGATTTTTTGGGGGCGTTCTCTTGACGGTCGGAGACCCTATCTTCCGTATCGTAGTACCCTTAGGACCTAAACTCAGTGCCAATATGCGCCACGTACCTTATATCGTCATATACTGCATATATCCAATGCATTTGTACAAGGCACACTACCATTTTTGGGTTGCAACTCTTGAAGGACGGTGATAAATACCTCTTATCTTTTCATAATTTTTTATCCAATCGAATTTGGCGTCTGACAAGCTTGTCAACCTACCAATTTGAACCCTTACATAATATCCAATCATGCGCAAAAGATTGTGCACGTTTTCGATACATATTGGTTCATATATACACCTTGAAGTTTGGGTTTGGGGTTGAAACTCTATCTTTTTGCTAAATTTCACACCTTATTTCTAGGAAGGGAATCTACCCTTGATGTGCAAATACGAGTGAGGATATACTAGAATTTTCATCCTGCACGTAAAAGTCTTATTCCAGATATATATAATAAAATTTTGAACGCTTTACATAACTGAAAGACGGGCTGATATGACTTGTATGCATCGGCAAAGTTAAAGAGGTGCGGGTTTTTTTATCACCGATTTTCAGGAATTCTCATATTTCTTCTATGTGTGGACTTAGTGAGCTATATTTGTGGGCATATTATGGGTTTCCAAGGTAGCGCTCATGATATATATCATAAACAGGTCCCAAATATGTTAGGTTTGGGCGCTATACGCATTCTAAAGCCATTTGATGAGTGAACGAAGCTCCGCCCTTTCCGGTCCTTGTGATAGGACCGGTCATTTTAATTAATTTCAAGCGATGCTACCCCCACTAGTTCCACCATCTCCCCACATGCCCAAATCGAGTATACCGCCCAAACCACGTTCAAGATAAATTCTTTGACACCTAAAAATGATGCCCAAGCACTCATATATCAAGTATATCTAAAAAACGCACTTGCTAGCCCGAATTCACTACGGTCCTTGTCATAGGACCGGACCGTCGGGCAGTAGCCACTAAAGGCGATTGCGGCTAGCGGAGCCGGCACTCTGGACGACGAGGCAGCCAAGAGGCAGCTCCTGGCGGCTCTGGACACCGAATTTTACAAGGAGGTAATCACCCCGCTTCGCCTGGATAGCGTCGGTAAAACCAGTCAGCTTAGTTTGCAGTCGCGACTGCAATCCGAGCTGATGAGGCCATGGATTGGCTGAATCAAGAGCTCAAAATATAGCAGATAATCGTGTTATATTTTAGGAATACATACATGTGAGTTACGAACGTGGGGAAAATATTTACTTGATGCAATCCAAGTAGCAGTGGGTGGGGGGTATGCATGCAGTTGAGTGTGTGTGTGTGTGGGGGCGCTCACGAAATTAAAGTTTATATTTAATACCAAAGACTTGCGATTCTATTCCAAATTGAGCCGGTTTCTTTTCCGAAATGATAATAGTACGCTCACACTGATCTCGTCCTCAAACTCGGGCTCCGTGACTACCTTGCGTGCAGTGTAAGAAATGTCCTTGTACTGATGTACCCAGGTTCGCAAATGAAGTTACTGCAGTAGACCGCTCGCAAGAATTCCTTCTCCTTCGTGGCATCATAAAAAAAAAAAAAAACAGCCCTTTCCTCGCTTGTCGATACCGCGCCTTGTGCCATTTGACCGTCCATTTCCCCCGCATCCTTTAGGCGAGATCTTTTGTTGCATATTTATATCGACTGACCTACTACGTATATGTGCCAAGGTCCTATCGGTCAATACGGATAGTTTCCGAGATCCTATCGATCAATACGGATATTGCTCGAGGTCCTATCGACCAATACCGATACTGTGCGAGATACTTTTATCAATACCGATATCACTTCACGAGTTCATATAAATCATGGGCAAACCGACTCCCGAAGGTGGTGTCGATCAATACCAATAATCGCGATTAATCGATTTCTATCGAATATCGGATCTGTCGACATCGACCCTTTATTGTGATATCACAAAACAGCTACGAAGTGGTACCACAGATCGGAGCGTATCAGGTGGCAAGCCTAGATCGCATATACTGATACACATATATACACCGCAGTTCGGACTAGGTGAGCTATGCCATGTCATACTGTTGCGTATGTCACAACCCTTGCCGTAGACGCTTCGCCTCCCTGTCACGGCACGGCTGTTATGGAACGGTAACAATTGCGTGCAAGATGTAAGTATTTGGTGGGTGTATGAGTGCAGCAGTCTGGAGACCAGAAGTGCGTGCTTGAGCCCAATGCTCCTCATATACTCTAGTGCTCTCATGCGTCGCACGCGTTACCACCATCGGGTTGTGAACCCGAGAGCACTAGGTGAACTTGACGCATCGGCTAGACGATATAGCCATTGATGCTCGCATGTTGTTCAGTGCATGCTAGAAGCGAAGATGCGTCTTGACAGAACGAGATCCAGTTCGTTCTTTTAAAGACGTATCTTGCTTCGCCATCTCGATGCCATATACTTGGCCTCTCGATGACAGATGTCACTCACCTTAGGTGGATGAAGGACATTCTGACTGTACATGTCATAGTCGACCGTACTGACAATACTTGACGACTGTATGTCATTATGACACATGACATGACATGGCATGGCATGACATGACAGGTATGACATGTATGACACATATGTCATCGGTCATATCCCTGACAGATCTCCCCTCTTGGAAGTGTTGTGACCTCACAATATAGGGCGCATACCTTTTGTATATGTCTTTGATGTCTTTGTTGTTGAGCTGGCTAGTCTTCTTACACCAGTGATGCGTCCCTCAAGGTGTTTTAGGATAACGGGGGGAACTGAGTCCACTTTAAACCCTCACCTTACAGTTCTTAGGATGTAGCCCCCCTGTCGCATTGCGTTTCGTATTTCAGAGTGACGTTGCGTTTTGCGTTTCGTATTTCAGAGTGACGCTCAGGGAATCTCTTGTCCGAGGTTTACGTTACGGAGAGATTTTGCGCTTGCCGATCGTTTCTTGTTTCCACGGCTTATAGTGCATCCACCCTTCCTCCCCTCCTGGAACTGCTATGGAGGATCAATGGTCGAATGGAGGTTTGTTTTAATGCAGTCGGAGATTGCGCTGCTTAGAGATATCGGAGCCGTCAAGCACCGTTACCCGCTCTAGTGGGACACGGGCCCAGCCAAAAGAAGTCTCCACACAACCACACAACCACACAAATGTGGACTTGGGTGCTTCGGTGAGGTGGGTTTCCTGAATCCCCATGGCGCTTTAACACTTAAAAGGCGATCTTTCATCCTGTATAGCCGATATTCGCAGGCTTGTGGGTAGAGCTCGCTAAAAGGGGCACAACTTTCGCGTTACTCGTCCATTTACGTCCATCTTGAAGTATGTAAGAGATGGGTGGTATACCTACTTGTGGATGCGTCCCCGAGGTTTAAAATCAATCCCTACTATGCGCAACGTCGCAGGTTACACACGTCATGGACGAGGCGTTTGCAGTGGAGCAGAGAAAATTCCTTCTTTTCGGCTTGGACAACCGGTGATATTTGAGTGTTCGATGGCATTTTTGTTAAAAAAATAGTTTCGCATATGTGTATACTCAATGGGGATACCATATACGCCTCACCGGGGTGCCTAATGCATCCACAATGTGCCGAATCGCAACTACATGTGCAATAGCTGATATCCATACTACATTTCCCATATCGCCTTTTAAGTGTTAAAACATCTAAATAAAATTCCCGAACTGTGTAGGGAATCCGTCGATTCCTTGAATATACTTGCAAGCATGTGGACTTGCAAAAATAAATCGTTAAAAGGACAAGTACAAACACCAACATAAATTTTTGATGCATCAGGCCAAATTTCCAAACGGGGCGCCAACTGATTTAAAGCATGCAAGAAACCTGGTCTTTTCTCTTACCTTGGCAAAGAGCAACAGTATTACCAAGTGGGATCAGCACATCTTCAAGGTACGTTGTCCAGACTTTGGAAGTGTCAAGCGATCCTCGGGATTGTGGCAAGTGGCCTCTTGTGTCAAAGGCTTTAGCACTTTGCGCACCATTGCCTAGTGTTGGGGCTTGAAAGCAAGGCAGACTCTATTATCACGGGTTATGGTTTGAGTGCATGGCTCGCAATATCTGCACGTGTGGCGCACGCAAGGGCATAGATTATAAATGGAATATGCACCAGATTATATTTCGAATCGTGCACTTCTCACGTATGATCTTCTCATATTTCGAACAAATCTGAGCCTTGTTGGTATTATTAAGCCTCTTAGCCTCTAACGCAATCCACCATATATCGCCATATTCCCTCTCAAGGTGTCCCTGCTACGAAACTTCGCTCAACCTGCTTGCTTTGTGCGCCACTGGCTTCCATACCACCATCCGTGAAGCGCGATGTTTGCATGACGGACTTATCATTGAACACTCTCGCAGCAGCCCGTACTTAAACCAGCAGTCACGAGCAGCCCTTAATTAAGTTCACTCCGTGTTTGGCTTTCACTGTTTGAGCGACCAAAAAGTTTGCGCCTCCAGGCACAAGTTATTGTCTAAGCGACAGGGGTAGAGGCCCGTGTTCAACACTTTCAAAGGAAACTATGTCTTCCAACGTACATGCAAACAACCTGATCCCTTGCAGACTTAGCGAAAATAGTGAATAGTACATTTGTCAGTGATCAGGAGCACGCAGATTGCCTCATTCTACCTCAAGTTGATCCGCCTCCGGCACGGCATGGTGTCGATCAAGCTATCATGCCCTTAGAGGTAAAATTGAGTCAGTGACAGAAACTGCATCCGTCATATTCTCGACGGTTTGAGATAAGTGCAATCAACACAGAAAGATTTTGAGCTGAAATTTAGTGCAGTAAGCAGCCTACACGAATACTTTCAACCGCCTCACTTCTTTTGGCGTGTGAGCAAAGGCCTTCCCGCTTCTTTCAGGCTGTAAACGAAATGTAACACCACTCGCACACCATCAGGCTCGAGATTTGTTTCGGATCCAAGTGTAACTTCACATAAAACGTCTGCAAGAAGCATAAGCGTTTGGATATGTATCAAACAAAAGCGGCACTAAACAGCCTATCGCGGTAGTTATTGTGCCACAGCCACGGCATGATCAGATCAGGAAGCTCAGCTTTTCAAGATTACACACCCGGGTGCCAATGGTTATTTTTTGTCTCCCAGTGCTTTCGCCTCGGTCAGCGCCTTAGTTAACACAGGGATCATTTCTTCTGGATTATTAGCTTGAACAACTATGATCTGAGGGTGCAGCTTTTTGAGCTTTTCTACTACGTCAACAATATAGAAGCCTTCCATATCTTCCTGGTGTGCCCCAGGCAGGGAACAAAGTCCTGGCGCCACGAAAAATACGTCATAGTGGTTCTTTTCTGCAAGCTGCAGCAGTGTGGCATCGTCAGTTGCTCCGTCCATTTCGCATCCCAGTTTCGAAGGGAATGCCTTGTTACATGCAGTCATTAACGCAGCATCACAAGCCCTTCCCAGTATTCTCTGTGTGGAAGCCATTACGCTTGCTGGATGGTTTCACCTGGACATTCGTTCCTATTCTCACCACCTGCGAAATTGAGTAGGTTCCTCAATACCTTTTACAGTCCAGTGATGGCTATGTCACATGCCCTGCCATGCCATGCCATGCCATGCCACAAGAAATAACAAGAAGTGTCACAAGTAGCTCCTAGCGCTAGCGCTACAGTGTCACGAGTAGGGAACAGAAGATCGACAGACGTAGACGAGAGAACACACGACAGCTCAACAGCGACAGCGACATCGACAGGACACGGACAGTCGAGTGCCGGTTTACTAGACACGGACCGGAGTGCCTGAAACGTTTCGCTAAAAGTTAAGCAAGCGGTTGTGAGGAAAGGAAGAGGCCTTCGAAATTATCACTTGTGACTATTTGTGTATCTCATCAGAGATCTAGAGCGCGACTGTACGACTGTACCAGGGTTTTCGGATATCACACCTTTGGTGCGGAACCTCTCGAAAAAGCTTTGGCAGCACAAGTTATTACTTTGCAACGTGTGAAAATTCAAGATGAATAAAACTAAATTTTTTCAAGGAACAAAAAATTTCGGAACAGCGTTGAAGGTGAGCTTTGCAAGCTTCAGATGATTTTTTTATTCTTTCGTTGAGCGAATTAATCCAACGCGGAAACTTTCGCAATATCGATAGTGTCAGTGACAGAGATCTGAAGCCATGCTACAGACGTGCGCAGGTTCCTTTTCAGATTCAAAATAGATAGATCTGCCCAGAAGAGAGTTCCTCTTTTGCTTTGGTGAAGTCTTCGGCCACTGTGTCTCTAAGCTCTCTTATTACATCGTTTTCAACAATACCCGTGATATGTTCTTTTTTGTTTTCTTTCAGGCTGGGGGCAGTAACTTTGGCAGCTGGATAAAGGCAAGTGCTTATAGATAAAGGCATACGCCTAATATTTGTGCGACATGAGCAGCGCACCTCTGTTTTTTTGTGTACAGTGCTCTGCATACGGTTTGTGCCGGTTCATCCCTGCTTGACGGTCACAGTGTTCAGTGCTCTGCTGATGTAATAAGCAGGATACTACAAGCAATGTAGCAACGGCAGCTTCAACGGCGGTCTCAAAGCGCTTTGATACAGTCCAGGGGAAAGAAACAGGTAACTGCGGCAAAATTGACATCTTGACAAACTGAACTACGGAACTCGAGCTTCTCATTACCTCACCTACTGTAGAATTCAAGCTTCTAAGTAAACTGGTGACCACAAAAAGTCTTCCTGATCTTTAAAAATTGTCTTTGTTTCACGTTCATGCAGCTTCCGACGGTTTCTTTCCCTCGAATTTCATTCCAGTCGAGCGAAGTCACACTTTTCCACTGCCTGCCCCTCGTGCCTTTAAGCAGAGCAATTGCGAATACTATTCTTGTGCTTCTGCTACCTAGGTTTGGAGCTCGACGATGTATGTGAGCCATACGACCCGTTGGCACACTTTCTGGTGGAGGTAACAGCAGCCCTCCCTTGCTCCAGTACGGCCTCTGGTCCCAGTCCTTTCGTTGAATACGGCCTCTGGTCCGAGACATTGCCCTAGATACGACGTCTGGTCCTAGACCTTACCTTATGTTCCTTGACAACTCCAGATCAGTTTTTGTTCTTTTTTCTTGAAGGTATGGATACCATTCTTGGCATAACTTGAGCTCGATATATCCTCAACGAAGTGCTTTCGTGACTCAAGTTCTATCTGAGCGCGCTTTCAGGCCTGTGTCGAGTTCCCCTTTCCAAGACCCGCTGTCCGCGCCCTCCTCTAGTCTTGATACCTGGGATGCATATCACGGCTGTCCAGAAAAGGCAATAGAAGTTCTGCCCAACATTAAATCCACAGCGATCCACTGTGATCAGTACCTCTTTCATCGACTGATTGAACAGCCACCGGCTCGTCCACAACAAAACCCTAATGGCCACGGATGCAGATGCCTTCGAAGAAACGGACGATCACGCGGGGCGAGACGCCACTGAGGGGTGCTAAAACGTCCCCAGGGATGCTCACAACCATCCTTCAATCTTGCATCTTGCTTCGCTGACTCGATACAGGCCTCCCGTACCTCTGTCAATTTGCTCACCTCTGCGCGCAACTCGGGTGCCTTCTGCGGCTAGGTGGTATGCGCGGAGGGTTTGGAGCATAGCCACCCCTTCCTCGTGACACGCGTGGCAGATGCCTACGGCGACCTCAAAGTGTGCATCCCTCCACTCCCTGCTGACCTGTGCGTGTTATTACGCCGGCGGTGCGGCAGACAGCATACTTGTCAACGCCTTCCTAAGGGCGATGCACGTTGCACACCATGGAACTGCCTCGCTTTGTTGAATCCGAAATGCGCCGAAGAGATGCCGCGGTCGTTGCGCCAAGGTTCGCGTGCATCCCGGTTGACAGACGGCAGCTTGCAGCGCTTGTTGGCGCAAATGGAGCTCGGCTCCCAACTTATGGCAGACACGTGGGATGCTTTGCGCAACGGGATCAGGATCCAGGCCGTTGGAGTTCATATCTTTGAATGTCCTCCCAGGGCTTGACTACTGCTGAGCATGCAAAGATTGGTGTCGCTGCAGGGGGTACGGAGAAACTTGCATATGCAACGACAAACGAAGGTGCATGACCTCTTCAGCCCACCAACAGAGCCTTCTGAGAGTGCTTGCTGCACCCCTCGAGCCCCCTTGCCGCCCACAGGGACCCTCAAACAGCCCCTCCACGATTTCGATCGCAGCCCCGAGAGGACTGCCCCCACCCCGCCCCTGTGGCCTTCGCAGCCCCTATGGAACCACAGCCCCTCCCCCATGGATCCCAGGAGCTCCAGCCCCCGCCCTCGAGGCGGCCCTTGCAAGAGCCTGCTGGGGCCTGTGTGAAGTGCTTGCGCAGTGTCCAAGTTGACGCTGGCCTGCTGGGACGACGTTGCCCTCAGTGTGCGCGAAGTGTGCACGGAAGTGAGCAGGAACCAATCTGGAGAAGTGTACGCGACCTTCGTATTGTGTCTGCTCCTGGCGACATTCTTCTGCTGGAAATGTACAACCAGAACTGGACGGCCGCTCCAGCACAGGTGCCCTTTGCCCTCCCCCCCCTCCCCCCCTTCCCCCAAGGTGGCGACTCCCCTGTGCTGCGCTCACCGCTCTCTGCGATTGCCAGATTCTGCTTCCCTCTGTGCTGCGCTCACCGCTCTCTGCGATTGCCAGATTCTGCTTCCCTCTGTGCTGCGCTCACCGCTCTCTGCGATTGCCAGATTCTGCTTCCCTCTGTGCTGCGC
>LGRX02006338.1:0-15600 GCA_001247695.2 Cymbomonas tetramitiformis
AGACATAACTATTTATGTAGGTTTCTTAGTATGGTAGACGCATAATGGTGTTATCCGTCAACTCTTATATAACCACTTGCTTGTTGCTTGCAATTTACACGATTGCCATAATTTGTTCAAAGTATTTCAGTTCCATTTGCACATTTATTAGTATCTTCTTCCTCTCCCTATACTCATTTCCTTCCTCATGAGTATCGATTGCATTTAGACAAGATGTATGCCGTACGTGGGTGCAGCAAATAGGTCCCTTATTGAAGGGGGTGGGAGAGGGGAAATACTAATATCCCCTGATTTACTAACAGGTGGATATATTACATCATTTCATTTTTGAGCATTTATACACGAAAGATGTAGATGTCGATGATGACTCGGATATTCAGTCTTACGGGTTTGAGGGTAATACTTTTTCATCCTCGCCTCCAGATTTTAATTATATGATCTGTCCGAGCGTTCATCCGCGCAGATTTTAATCATATGATCAATCCGAGCGTTGCTGACGCTTGTGAGATTGACACATCTGCATTTGTTTCACATCGACCGTGTTTTGCTCTCATTCTGCACCACAATGCCTTGCATACAGGCACGCGCAGGTATACGTCTCACCGGGCGGAAACTAGAATGTTGCTATGCAAACCGTAGCAGAACCTGTGCGTATGCAAGCTTGATTAGCTCCGGACTTAGCAGTGTTCACTTTACAGTATAACATCTAGCCGTGATCGGCGCAGTTGTAGGGTCCGTCTCAGACATGATACAATAGAGTGATATAATAGTGTCACAACTCACCTTATACGAGATTAAATTTCGAAAGAATGATATTAGGCGCAGAATGGATAACGTTATAGAATGAGGTGCCGCGCCGGCAGCAATGCAGAGTAGGTGGGCCCTTTGATAACTGCGTGCTGTCCACAACAGACTCGTCACAGTTACCTCAGTCAACATTCTCGATGCCGTCGAGCTCGATTCTAGTTGGTTCGTGAATCGAAGATGTCACTGAGGAGCCGACTGACTGTGTATTCGACACTCGAGTGCAACCATACTTCACTTCGTCGCGGAGGAGCTTCGTTGGATTTTTAGCTTATTTTTTACTCATGAGGAAGGGGACCTGTCTAGTCAAATAACAAACGCAATGATGTAGCTACACCGGCAACATGGGAAAACACCTGGATGTGCAAGTAGTTTCTCAATGAGGCAAGCCGAAGCAATCCACTGTCAACCATTCCCAATCTCATAGTGCGTCTTTAAAGGAGAGGCTCTCATACTCGAATGGAGCAGGATAATCATCGGAGTGAGACAACAGCGAATTAAAAGCCGATGCGGAAGGGGGGCAACTGGCGTACCAACTGCCTTCAACCCTGAGCATATTGCGATTATACTCATGCGAGCTCTACGAGCTTCGATGTACACCTTAAGCCACCACACGAAGGTTCAAAGTGCCGGTGACATTGTATGGACTACGCATTGACACGGATGTTCGAATTTCCCCAGTTTTTAGTACCAAATCTCGTGCTTTCGCACCATATGTATACCCCTTCAAATGACGACCCATCCCAAAATCATGCACGAGGCCCCCAAACGTCTCCCCCGCTACCCTCCCGCCCAGCGCTTCACAGAACGTGGAAATCGTTATTCCAGGAAGGGGTACGGCGAGAACCCGCAGTGTACATAAGCAGAGCACAACGAAGAGCGCAAGCCCCCTGATTTGCGCTCTTGATGGCAGTTCGCGCGCTAGTGCACGCTCCGATCGTAAGCACAATCCAGATATCTAAATGTGCATGAAAGCATACGAAAAGGATTGATATATATATTGCGACAACTGAAATTTGCTTTAGCGAATCTAACAAGCAGGCTTTTGACAGGCGATAGATCTGCTGAGAGTCGTTCTTACACTTTCGCATACTCAAGCAGTTGTATGCCGCCCAATCCCGACTGTTAGACAAAAATCGGGCGCCCTCATTTGATTTACTCGCTTCGATTTAACCTTGAAAAACGATTAGTATTCACTCTGGCTTACCACCACGCATTATTGTGCAATTTGTACCAAACAACAGCTATCTTTGTAACCGAATATATTAAGAGTGATAATAAGAAACATCGCTGAACCCGCAATCGACTGGTGCTATTTTACACCGTACAATTTATACATCGCTTGCCATAAACAATAATTCAACATAAATAATGTATCACACGTATTGAATCGATAGTCTGTTGCAATAGTTTGCAATGGGAAATATTCCGGTTATTGCACAAAGACTCTCCAGTAACACACAACCAAGTTACTACTGAAGAACAACATTTCTGACTCGTGATAGTGAGACCAGGGAACAAATCAGATATTCAACGATCATAAGGATATTCGGTATGCATGATTACAACTGACTAAACAAATTAAATGATATGGCTAATACGTGTGAGATAGAACAACACAGAATAGTACACCGACACTTACTGCATTAGCATACAGGGAGATAGAAACACCACCACTTCGCTAATTTGTACGTATTACTTGCAGTGACATAAACAAGTATACATTCTTGTCAAACTATCGATTCGATAATCAGCATGCATATGCAACAACCTGACACATTCAACATGAAACACTAAGACATCTGCATAACGCATCCTATGTGTACTGCCAAATCATGGCCAGCGGGGATAATGGTATCACACCGTCTCAACAGCAAATCGCATTTCATAAGATCCACATCCCTGACTTGGTGGATTGGACTAAAAGGAGCATTGTGGACGATCTTACATCGTAAAAGCGTTCAGTGCACTCCTTTTGTACCTTCGAGATCATTTTGCACTCACTGTAATAAATGCGTTGTGAAAGGCAAACTAAGGCTGCTAACAGCGATTTCTCACAACATGGCGCCATTGCCTGGACTGGATATGTATTTCCCTCAAAGCATAAGCGAATTCCGTTTGCGGGCAGGAACCTCCTCAGGGAGAGTGCGTTTTCGCTTGCCACCTCCCTCTGCAGCAACACGAATCGGTCAGAGTGTGACAACAAGGAGGCAGAGCCTCAACAGATCATATGCTTGATAAGGAGCAGCATGCACAAAGCTCAGCGCATTTTCATGTCGCACAGTGGAAGCAGAACAGCAGCTGAGCAGCCCCAGGAAGGCTTGAATCTGTGAGATTGTTCTGCACCTAAGTGTATATGCGTCGATCTCTTCTAAATAAGAATGTCCTGCTGCATATTGCTGGGGATAAAATTTGAGTTTCAGAAGAATCTGGGTATGTACTCTGATCGACTTCCAACAACTCCTACACAGCACGCAGGATTCATGAATTGTGGAGGAAGAGGACACCCTCTCTGGAATATGCCTTCCTGCAGCAGGCGCACTCCTACTGGTACTCAGTGCTTGCATACATGATTTTCAGCAGTATTCCAGATACCGTCGGAAGCAGGGCACGGAGAGAGGAAACCGGGCTCACCAGCCTTCGCATCCTGCAAGGCACCAAACACCTTTGCAGATTTGGTGTAGGAGGTAGTGTCTCCAGTCGCGGTGAGCGCTACACCGGCCTCCTTCGCTTTCTCCAGAGCTGCAATGTCTGATCGGCTGATGCCCTTTGCTGCCATCTTCGCCTCCACCACCTTCGGCTTGACCTGCACTCCTCGCACATTCATTGCCACCCCTCAGTCATACCATCCCACCACACAAATTGCTACACTGCAAGCGGTGATAACGGCAACGCCTTCCTCACCTTCTCTTTATTCTCATATGCACGCTTCTTCTTTGCCCGCCGCCTCTTTCTCTCTGCCTGGGTCATCTCAGAATCCGCCTGTAGCCAGCCTCCTCCCCCATCCCCACAAGCGCCATCATCCTCGTGTGTCATTCCATTTGAACAAGGCACTGGATGCCTCCTGTTCCACTAGCTACAACACAGAGATCTTGCATAACCGTTTGTAAATAAAACACAAAGACACAACCAGATATCATCGAGCAATACAACAATGCCTTCACATGTGTCACACATATCCTTGCTGCACAGAACACCCGGTGCGTTACCTTCACATTGCCAGCAGCCTTCTTGCCGGCCTTACCCCCGCCCTTGAACACATCCTGCGGCGCCTTTACTTGTGCGTCTGTCATCGTCACCGGTGCCACCTGGCACCCATCGCGCCGGCCCGTCACGTCAATCCAAATTGCCGAGTTTACAGCTGGATTGCGCAATCAAACTGAGAAGCCATTACACATCAAGCGGCATAGAGTGTGGCACACCTCCTCCATCTGCACTGCAGGAACTTCGGGTTTCACACTGAGCTCCTCGATGTGCGGCTTGGGCGTGTACTGGAAGTGCGACAGCGCGTCCAGCCGCAGAAAGAGGTGCGACAAAAGTGTCTTCGCCTGCTTTTGGAGATCGGTCTCCTCCTCCTCCTCCTCCTCCTCCACGGCCGCCTTGGCCTTCATGTAGTCCGCTTCAAGGACTTCCCCCAGGCCCATCTTGCTCTTCTCGTCGTCCAGCTCGATCATGTCCTTCTTTTTCTTCTTCTCGCCCCTGGCAATTCCTTAATTTCTCCTGCGACTGATTTGGCCGTGGACGTTATCAACCTCGAGAGCGACTCCGAGAGCGACATCGAGGACGATGGTGGCCGTATCCGCTACGACACCTTGCCACCGCCCGCTTCACGGGTCGGTGGTGTGAGATTGCAGCGCGGTGGGATTGGTGAGTTCCTCACTGCTGCCGTGGTGTCTCTTAGTGTGTTTGAGCATGTGCCTATTTGGAATCACAACGGGCTCTGTACTTTGCTGCGAGATTGCTACACCGTTGGTGGTGCCGGCACACGGCTTCTGGCAGGCCGACACCGTGGCTCCGTGGGCTCCGGCAATATGAGCTTTGACATCGACAACAACTTCAGTATGGACTCTGGTACTCTGGCAATTCTGCTTTGACATCGACAACAACTTCAGTATGGACTCTGGACTCTGACAATTTGGACATTTCCAATCTGGACTTTGAGATTGAGAACTACGACGAACAACTTCATGTTTTGTGAACTCTGCCCTGCACACCACCTGCTGGATGTGACACCCCGAGTGTGTCACAGTCCTATGTCTGTACTAGTACTCTGTACAGTACGGGTGTCACAGGTTTAGGGTTTCCGGCTGAAGCCGAGCTTTGGTTAATATAACTTACTTCTTGTGTTATCTTAAGTGAAAGCATTCTGACTGTTTATCAATACACAGTTATCACCATATATCTAACAGGTTATGGTGCACCAGGCACCTTCCACTACTTTTGATCACATGAGTGGCTAAGCCGCTCCGCTTCGGGTGGTCCAATCTGATGTCGCGATGTTTCGCAATTGCGGTTGAGAGCTAGTTACGGGCGGATTAATTTTGGACTCGCTGCAGCGTGCGCCTACTGTACCTGAGTTTATTTGTATTGTCCGCGCTGGATTTCATTCGACTGGAACTTGATCAATTTTTGTCGTGAGACTCCTTGGCCGACGCGTTCCGATCTTTACAATTTCGCAGTTACGGCTTCCTTATATATATCCGTTCCAGGACCGAATTCTGCGCTCTCAACTCATCGCCTTTACGTATTTTCCGACATCGCCCCTCTACCCCGACGCTGCCACCTACAGGATTTTCATCATGAGTGTATCTTCTCACGTTATGCCTCCCTTGGGGGCTCACAATCGTATTCGCCTAGACACCATTTTTTCACGTGACGTCGGGTCTCGTTATGTAGTACAGACCGACGCCAAATTCGCCCGGAGTTGCCCTCACCGCTCCGGACCGGACTCGCGCTACTGCGGTTTTAAATTCATCTTGGGATATCGACATCATCAAGAGGATTTCTCGCGACGCCTTGGGCTCCAAGGACGACACCTTTCATGGAAATGAGAAAGACCGCAACACTCTGCGGACTTCTATCGTGAAGTCCCTGCAGCACGCGTTCGAGCAAAAGGACCCCAACAACACCGCTCTTTTTGATATGGCTGATGCGACCAAGGAGGTGAACGCCATCTACAATGGTATTCTCTTTTCCACTCTGACATCTTTGGCATCGCCAAATACGACAGCACGACGTTGGGTTGAAGCCTCGGGACGGGCTTCGCCACGGGATGGCAAGCGCGCTATCCTCGAGGTCACCAAGCGATTGATTCCTCGTGTAGTTCGACCTCTTGGACACTACGAGGAGCTTTGTTCTATTTTCTTCGACTCCAAGAAGGACCCCGACCCGTTGATTCAGGATTTTGACGCCTGTTTAACTGCGATTGGGAATGGAGCTTCTGGGCCTCTGGACGACATAATGGCCAAGAAGCAGCTGCTGGCCTCCCTCGACACCGACTTCTACGACAAGGTCGTCAGACCGCTTCGTTTGGACGTTGAGTTGGCCAAGGTCGAGCTCGAGGACATCTTCGCGCACATTCTTGAAGTTTGGGAACAAGCCGGCCGCGTTAAGCAGCACGTGCCCTTCGTTGACACGTCCAATCGATGTTCTTTACTCTGGCCTACCGTCAGACATCCATCCACGTCAAGGCCCTCATCAAGGACTTTCAATTCCACATCGACGCCGCCAACAAAGTCCTTGCCTCGCTCTCCGACGAGAATGCGAGCGACGAACCGACGACACGCTGGCCGGCTCCGCCTACGGGCAAGCCCACGGACAAACCAGGTGTGCACTTTCCCCCTTCATCCTGGCGTGACCGTCAGAACCGTCGAGGAGATGGGAAGTTTCACGGACGTCAACGACAACACCGCTTTGCCGCTTCGCCCCTCGCCAAGGGCGGCAATTGGCAACAACAACATGGACGCCGCGATAACACACATTTCGGCATGCGCTCCGTGTAATTCCACGTCGTCTCCAAAGCGTTTGTACCGGAGTGTGTCCGTTGCCCTCCAGGCTTTTGGCATGACTCCGCCAATTGTCCCACCGCCGACATCGAGTGCGACGAGTGCGTGATTGAGCAAGCCGACGACGCCGATGGACTCGTGTCCGCCTTGCAGACCGCCTTCGACGCTGAGGACGACACGGCCGTTGCTCGACTTTGTGCCCAACATGATTACCCCTTGGTTCGGCAGGACGAGGAGCCTTTCACGTTCTCCGAGAAGATTGCCGTTGGCCTTCGAGCACAGTACGCAGGATTGACGCCCTCCCATCCCTCCTCTCTCCTTGCTACCCGCGTGCACGAGGCACGCACAGCTCTCCGCAAGCTAAATGTCACAAACCACGGCTTATCGTGTACCTCAGCCGGGTGGTGACACTTGCTGTAGCAGTCTCTGTGACGAACGTATGACACGCGCAATACGATACGCGCGAGGAGTTATGACAGTGACGAGATACGGAAATACGGATGGGTGTTACACTTGTTTGGAGATAGCGAGAATATGTAGGGCGGCGTAGCAGGGTGAGCCAGACGCTCATTTTTGTTTTGCCTTCGTAACAGTGATTCCAAAAATAGCCAGGACTCGCTTAAGACCGCGAAAACAGCAGTGTTATGAGATAATTTATGAGATACAGTATTCTTCTCCTTGTAAAGACATACATTTGTGGACTTACCCTTGTGTGATAGCGTCAGAACTGTAATTAACAGTCTTTTTCATGTTGAGAAAAAGAGCTTGCATAGGTTGTGAGAAGAGATAAAGAGATATCAAAAATTTTGAGATTTTGTATAGTTACAGTAGCAAGCTAACTGTGCAGTCATATAAGGAAACATATGCAAAGCCGAGCTAGTGTTGTGGGGGCACTGACAATAAGTAAGACTGTCTAGTAGTAGGGTTAGAGGGTTGTGCTTTGTGTGGACGCTTCGTGCATAAGTTCGCGACAAGATATGTAAATCATATCGCGATGAAAATATCTACCGGTTGGATTTGCAAAATAATGTTTTTTGGAGCGTCCAGCAGTGAAAAGCTGTTTCATTTCGCCAAACAAGACAGTCTTTCATCGTTTGCGGCTCAAAAAACATTATTTCGCAAATCCAACCGGTAGATATGTAAATCATATCGCGATGAAAATATTTACCGGTTGGATTTGCAAAATAATGTTTTTTGGAGCGTCCAGCAGTGAAAAACTGTTTCATTTCGCCAAACAAGACAGTCTTTCATCGTTTGCGGCACCAAAAAAACATTATTTCGCAAATCCAACCGGTAGATATGCTCATCGTAATACGAGTTGCATATCTACCGGTTGAATTTGCGTAGTTATGTTTCAATTGCATTATATCGTTGCGTGTGTCTTCTGTCTACGCATGCTATGAAATGTCAACCCCCGATGTGGATTAAAATGAGATGTCTACACCCGATGTGAAACGTTTAGGCTTGTCAGCCCCCGATGTGGATTAAAATCAAATGTCGGCCCCCGATGTGGATTAAAATGGGATGTCTGCCCCCGATGTAGATTAAAATCAAATGTCGGCACCCGATGTGGATTAAAATGAAGTGTCTGCCCCGATGTGGATTAAAATGAGATGTCGGCCCCCGATGTGGATTAAAATGAAATGTCGGCCCCCGATGTAGACTTATCCCTAATTTATAAGATACAGTATTCTTCTGCTTGTAAAGACATACATTTGTGGACTTGTCCTTGTGCGATAGCGTCAGAACTGTAATTAACAGTCTTTTTCAAAACAAAAATGAGCCATATTACAGACATGTCGTCTGTAATGCTGAGAGTTCAACAGCAGTCCTGAAGAACGAGACCTCTGAATGGTGATGCCAGGGACGGATTTATCCGTACTGGTACGCCTTGGAAGAGGTTGAGTGAAGCAGGCTGTTGCGACACTCGAAGTTCACCAGTCTTGCAAAGTACAGCGACAGCGATCACAGCGGAACCGGTTGCCAATTTTGCACCATGACTGCAGCGTTGAGAATTGTGTGCTGGGCTATTTCGGGGAGTGACATCCTGCTGGAGCAAAGCACCAGACGGTAAAGCCAGGGACGGATTCATCCGTACTGGTACGCCTGAAGGCGTGGAGCGAAACAGGACCGTCAGTGGACACTATCACGACAGCATTCTTTGTAGCCACTTGGCCCATGCTGGCGTTCTGCTGATTTACTGCGTGGACCAGAGACACTGAGGACTGAGGCAACCTTGCTGGACATCTAGAAGAGCCAGTATAAGACAGGGTCAGGTCACAGATGAAACCTTGCTCACCAGTCATGGACGAGATTATCCTGGCAGTGATTGCTACCTAGAGCAAAGCACTGAAAGGTGAGGCCAGGGACGGATTCATCCGTACTGGTAAGCTGGGAAGTGTGGAGTGAAAAGAGCCTTCACACCAGTATTTCTGCTCCACTGGGAAGATAGCAACGGAATCCAAGACTGACCGTCAGGAGCAACAAAGGGCAGAGAGGCGTGCCCAGAGAGCGATAAGGGTGAGCCAGCACTTCACAGAGCTGGAAGGAGAGGAAGGGGCTGCCAGTGGCCAGCCTGAGGCCCAAGCACCAGTACCGCCTGAGGCCCAAGCACTAGTACAACCTCAAGCCCAGGCCCAAGAGCCGTTGGTAATCTTTGAGGAAGACATGGAGTACACTGACTCCGCGCGCATCAACCTTGGTACGCTGCCCAACTACACGGGCACCAAGGAAGAAGATCGGCCCAAGTTCCTGAGGGAGTTCGCCGACATGTGCGAGAATTTCGTACGGCAGCACAACGCCAACGTCAGGAGGAGGCTCAGGTCCGGGGCTGGCACGCTCACCGAAGCACAGATGAAGACCCTGAGAGAAACTCCCCCTGACTTTGAGTATCTGTGGGACATCGTCCCTGCGTGTCTGGCTGGAGAGAATTCGCAAGCTCTCAGCTGGTGGCGCGAGAACTATGAAAAAGGGGGGGTAGTGGCCTCCAACATGGACCGAGTCCTCAAGGACACTAGCGAGCATGGCCCACTCGAGGGTACCATTCCGTGTGCTAGGCCCCCTTTTAATGAGATGAACACTGGCACCACGTGGGTGATAGCGAGGCCAGTGACGAACCAAGACGCCCAAGGGGAGGTTTCCGACGAGTATCTGACTGATGGAACCTCCCTGAAAGGCTTGACGGGACGTGATGGCACCCGTGATACCCAGTACTTCTACGGTAGGCTATTTAATTTAGAATATTTTTTCATAATTTTAGAATAACCCATTTTCATCGTTAATTTAGAATAAGTTTTCTTTATGTCATCCGGCTATGACCGGTGCATGCATCCATGACGCTGTACTGTACCCGTTGAGCTATCCCCATGCCATGCGAAATATTACACTGAAGAGTTGTCTTGCCGTGATGTCCATATGTCCGAATGGAACCAAAAACCGTTCGATTAAAATCGAACGGTTTTTGGTTCCATTCGGAAAGATTCACGGCCGTGAATCTAAAAGTCACGGCCGTGAATAACGACTCTTTACGCATAATGACTTTTATTATTTGCCATCTTTGCCACAATAGACACTCACGGCGTGTTCTGCTTGAAAAAAAGTAAGTAACTTGAAGCCTTGAGCTTCAACTTACTGAAAGATATGTATCTTGGCAGTATGTGTGCCAAGTTTCGTGCGCTAGGACGCACGGGAAGCCCTCGGCTGTTTGGCATCTTTGGGTTTGGGTGTCACGTTCGAACCCAAACCCAAAACATCTGCCTTAGAAATAGATTGCGCGTTTCGCGCAAAAGTAACTTGAAGCCTTGAGCTTCTGGTAACTCAAATATATGTATCTTGGCAGTATTCGTGCCAAGTTTCGTGCTCTAGGACGCACGGGAAGCCCTCGGCTGTTTGGCATCTTTGGGTTTGGGTGTCACGTTCGAACTCAAACCCAAAACATCTGCCTTAGAAATAAATTGCGCGTTTCGCGCACAAGTAACTTGAAGCCTTGAGCTTCAAGTAACTTAAATATTTGTACCATGGTAGTATTCGCGCCAAGTTTCGTGCGTTAGGACGCACGGGAAGCCCTCGGCTGTTTGGCATCTTTGGGTTTGGGTGTCACGTTCGAACCCAAACCCAAAGCATCTGCCTTAGAAATAGATTGCGCGTTTCGCGCACAATTAACTTGAAGCCTTGAGCTTCTGGTAACTTAAATATATGTATCTTGGCAGTATTCGTGCCAAGTTTCGTGCTCTAGGACGCACGGGAAGCCCTCGGCTGTTTGGCATCTTTGGGTTTGGGTGTCACGTTCGAACCCAAACCCAAAGCATCTGCCTTAGAAATATAGATTGCGCGTTTCGCGCACAAGTAACTTGAAGCCTTGAGCTTCTGGTAACTTAAATATATGTACCATGGTAGTATTCGTGCCAAGTTTCGTGCGTTAGGACGGACGGGAAGCCCTCGGCTGTTTGGCATCTTTGGGTTTGGGTGTCACGTTCGAACCCAAACCCAAAGGCAAAGGCATAGGACAGTTTCGTAGATTCTGTCCCGATGCCTTTGCAACCTCGCTTGCTAACTCATAATACAATGAATATTCAACATTCAAGCGTTGGATACCCCACGCCAACGGGAAGCGCTCGGCTGATTTGTTATTTGGGTATGCGCACCCAAATGACAAAAAACGCATCTTTGAAACTCGTTAGTTTCAAAGATGCGTGGCCGAAGCCTTCGTGCTTATGTGTGTTAATCCATATGAAATATTCCATGGAATAAATGTGAATATCCCGCACAAACGGGAAGCGCTCGGCCGTTTTGTAAAATTAGGGTGCACCCAAAATACAAAACGCATCTTTGAAACTCAGAAGTTTCAAAGATGCTTGCCGGTCGCGTGCAGCGGTAAAAGGCAAGTCAAAGGGTTTAGGATATAGAAGAAGTACAGGGGCTTTTTTTTCAAGCAGAACACGCCGTGAGTGTCTATTACAACGGCGCCCACCATTATCACAAGCGAGACAAACCTTCTTAAAGCTTTTTGGAGGCTTCCTCATGATGGCACCAGTGGAAACGAGAGCGTTTGACCTGTGTGCACATTATTCGAACACGAGTCGTGAAAAGGACCACCGGTCATAGCCGGATGACATCAAGAAAACTTATTCTAAATTAACGATGAAAACGGGTTATTCTAAAATTATGAAAACTTATTCTATATTAATTATTTTTCAGGGGTTTCATCGCTGCCCTTGACAAGAAGTTCATGATGAAAGGGACACAAGAGAAAGTGGATCTGTTGACACAGAAGCCACAGGAGGTGGGGCAGGATGGGCTGACCTACATGAAGATGTGCCAACGCAGGGAAATGCAGCTCAACACTGGGAAGGTGTTGAGCGATGAAGAACTGCGTACCTTCATCGAGGACTGCGTGGACAACCTGCGCATCAAGGTCTTCCAGACGCGGGTGAAGGAGCAACTGAGGGCACAGTTCCCGCCACCCAATCGGGTGACCTGGAAGGACCTGGAGGCCATCGTCGAGGTTCAAGACAAGCTCAAGGGCGATGCAGAGTCTTGGATCCTCACCTTCCTCCAGGAGATCACCAGGCGGTGTGGCTGCCAGTACTCCACCTGGGAGGCGCGACAGCATGGCCTTGACCTCAAGGCCATAAAGAACTCGATCAAGAAGATTGAGTCCTCTGAGGTGGGGCAGTCAGGCGAACCGGAGAACAGCAAGAAGGCAGATACACCACCTTCTAAGAAGATGAAGAAGGAGGTGAATGTTGCCGAAAGAGCTAAGAAGGCCTCCTACAACAAGACGCCGCCGCCAGCAGAGGGCGTGCGTACGAACGACAAGCCCAAGTGCTTGCGCTGCTTTGGAGGGGGCTGGCATGAGTCCGATCCCGAGCAGTGCAGGAGTGGCTACAAACACGTCAAGATGCCTGCTGGGTTTCACGAGAGCAGGCTTGGTTCCAGCAAGTGGTGGGACGCGGAGAACGCCGCCCTGCGCATGTACAATCTGAAGAACCGCTTCAAGAACTCTGACTGGGGCATCCTGGTGACGGACTGGCAGCAGCTGTCCAACGACGAGAAGGACAAGTACAGAGCCAAACAGGCACCGGAGGACAAGCAGAAGGGCGCCACTGGCAACCCTGAGGCGTTGAAGGCAGAGTACCAGGGCATGGTGGCTGCTAGGAAGACTGCCAGTCGTGCGGGCAGTGTGAAGTCGCAGGTGCTGTCCGAGGATGAGGGCTCCGACGAGGAGCCAGTCGCAGCGCGGGTCGCGGAGAGGGAGACGCACATCAACGATGCACGCGCACACCACCATGGCAGCGCAGAGGTAGGAGCGTCGTCTGGCCCTCCAACCGAGTTACTCTCAGCTATGGCCGAGGAGATGGGCGAAGAGGAGCTCTCGAGCGCCCTCAACACCTTGGGTCTGGGGGCACTCCCCGAGACGCTGTGCAAGAGTGTGGAGTCTGAGCTCACGGCGGCTCCAGCAGTAGCCCTGGGAAGTACCCAACGCATGAGGGGCTTCCCAGTGAAGACACCCGAGGAGTACGAGGCAGACGCACAGGTACCCATGGCGCCTGCGGCGGACGAGATGCAGAGGAAGGTGCAGCTCATGGCCTCCGTGATCAAGAGTCTGGGAGCAGCTTTCCGTAAGCTAGCTGCTGGACTCGTGGCAGAGGGTCGCATAACAGCTCCAAGGGGTGTGGAGACCTTGGTGGAACTTGCTGAGAACAACCAGCTCCCCGTGCCGACAGCCTCAGCAGCAGACTGCCAGGACATCAGCGACGAGGATGACGACTGCCCGGGCATGGAATCGGGCGACGACAGCGACGATGATGACGATTGCCCGGGCATGGAGTCGGGCGACGACAGTGACGAAGAAGAGGTTCCTCTGGACGAGATGCCGGAGGACACGGTGGAGCAGCCCAGGAAGGGGAGGACAGCGGTGCATGTGACTGCTGCAGCAGCCACCGTCCAGGAGAGCTACGGGGTGAGAGACTTCAGCGAGAGGGGCGAGCTGCACGCAGGGACCATGGAGGCCAAGGCATACGAGCTATTGAAGAAGAAGATGCTCAGTGGCCTTACGGAGGAACAGCTCACTGCCATGGCACAGGTCCAGCCTGTATGCAAGCTCCTGAACGAGTCTTTGGCACAAGGGATGGCTCTGATGGCCTCTGGGGGCCTGCTCATGTTGTACAAAGCGCTTCTTCTGGACACTGGAGCCAACTGCAACATTATCCCCATCAGGACAGCCAACAGGTTGGGCTTGACCATCTTTGATGCGGAGACAGGGGCCAGGGTGGCTAGATGTGATGGCAGCCCTGCAGAATTCACCAAGTACTGCTACGTGGATGTGGTCCTCGCCGCGGGCACGCCGTACATGACTCTGCATCGGCTCCATGCCTTCGTCACTTACACCAACGACACTACGTGGGATTTCTTGGTGGGCACGGGACCCCTGAAGAACGCCCTCAAGCTGACCATCGACCTCTACCGAGGCATCGCCACTTCTGAGGCCGCGGTGTCACTGGGCATGAGGGAGAAGGTCACGCTGCCGTTGATCGAGTTGACGCCGCCCGCTGATGCAAGGAGCAAGCGGAACGAAGACCCGAGAGTGTGCCTGGCGACTGAGATCTTCGACGTCGATGCCACGGCAGCGCGCACTCTTGCCCCCGCTTTTGAGAGCTGCGCGCTACCACCACGTGAAGCGGTGTCCCTGGACACAAGGGGAGAAGACCGTCTGGCCCTCGCAGGGGAAAGGTGTGCGCCTGCACCTTGTGCATTCTCGCGAAACCACCCCGAGCTAATGGACAGCCTGGCGTCATGGCTAGAGGAGATGAGACTGAGAAGGTTCAACTCGGAGGAGAGGGAGAGGCTCGAGGCGCGCTGCCAGTCCATGGTGGAGGCGGGCTTCTTGAGACCCAGCTCAATGATGCAAGGCGAGCTCACTGGGCGAGTCAGCTCACACACCGAGAGCTCAACGTACGAACCTCCGGCGCCTGGCACGTCCTTAACAGACCAGATGTTGGGCATGCTACAAGCATCATCACGCAGCCAACGGGAAGCCAATGTGGCGACCAGAGGTGAGTGGTCCAGTGCTGAAGAGCCAGATGGGAGGGGGTCCGTCGTGCCAGCCAGCCTGGCCACGACCCAGTCAGACCCTCGCTATCCAGACCTCACGCTGGAGCAAGAGGCCGCGAGCGAAGCTGACTTCAAGCTGGCCAGCGTGCAGCCATGGGTGGGCATGGCAGTGAACCCGTGGGATTACCAAGATAAGGAGAGCAGCTGGTCTCAGCAGCGCTTGTACATCGACCGCACGGGCTATGCTCGTCTGTGCACACTCTGCGAAGAGGGCGATGGAAGTGGTGTGGACGCAGGATTTATGCGGGTCAAGTTCGCACGTTGTGGAGAATTCAAGACCATCTTGGAGACGGAGCTACTGTGGCCCGACTTTACGTTGGTGGATCAGAAGGTTGACAAGGAGACGAAGATACCCGCAGAGACCTGGACCACAAGGGCGAGCGGTAGGAAGGACAACGACCAGGTTCCACTCCCTGACTGTGGTGCCCATCGGGAGGCTGGAAGGTACACGATGGCGAGTGTTCAGGAGACCCTCAACACCCATCAGACTTACCCAGGGGTCGTAACGGGCAAGCTCATGTGGGACAAGGTGGCGCGTCAGTTCTGCGTGCTCAGCGAGCACACTCGCGCCCAATGGGATCTCATGGAGCGCATGGTACGCCACATCATGGAAGGTGCCGCCAACATGACCCCCATGGGTAAGATGACTGGCGAGTTCCAGCTGCCTTTTTACTATGAG
>LGRX02006339.1:0-54198 GCA_001247695.2 Cymbomonas tetramitiformis
ATATCTCGCATGTGCGTATCTGTGCAAGGGTATGATTTTGTACAAGGCTCACTACACCTTTAGCAAGGAAGGATCAATTTCCCGCTTCTATGCAGCATAATGATAAAACATTAAGAGCAAGGTATATAGATGATCGACATGTATTAGTATATATTACAAGAAGTAAGGGCATAAGGCTTAATATAATGTTTAGCCTTCATAGGCAGCTATAATGTCTGCTGCATTGGTCAGCTCTGTGGCTTTGACCCAGGTGTCATGCTCAGGGCCGTAGCCTGCATATCGCACTAAGTAGTACTTGACACCTCTAGTGATCTTATCTGAGATGATGTGTGATATCTCAAACAGTGGTGGCCCTTCTTCGGTGATCATCTGTGGCAGAGGCAAAGGTGCTTGGATCGAGTCGTTATACAGCTCTATTCTGGATACAGGCTGTACCGGATGGATACGGATATCGAGGTCTCCGAAATCTAACTCGTATGCACGCCCATGGCTTAGCACTTTGGATATAGTAAACGGCCCAATATATGGCTGCTTGAAGTGTCTGCCTGCCTCTGTCAAACCAGTCCATTGAATAAACTCGGTCCGTAAAAGAACTTTCTGCCCTACTGCATATTGCCGGGGCATGTGAGTCTTATTGAATCTGGCTTGGCTAATTTCTGCTGCTCGGGAAATGTTGTCTACCGCATTGGCATGTACATACAGCCGAGTACTGGTCAAAATGATCTCGAATAGCATTCTGTATTGGAACAGGAGCTTCTGGCGGAATAGTGATTGCCAGGTCATGAGGCGAAAGTGGCTGCGCCATCGAGTCGAGATAGAATGGTGAATAACCAGTAGATGCAGAAACTGTGTTGTTAATTGCAAACTCCACCAGAGGCAACTTGTCCTCCCACGAATTGGCTGATGTCCGATGTCGAATATTTAATGGAACCTTGTTACCGGTATACCGTGCAAGCCGCAAAGGCTTCCATGGAATGGGCACCACGACCACTTGATTGTTGATGTCCTTCGCTTCGATGAATGCATCTTTGGTTTCCCATGGCATATCGGTGCGCAGGTAGATGTTTTGCGTGACCGCATCGGAAAGAGCAGCTTCGAGGGGAAACCATCTACACTTCACAAGAATATATGTGTCAGTGTGCACGACAAGCTTGACGACCTTCAGAATTTCGCCATACCTGCCATCAGAAGTGAAAGAATCATGAACACCTGCAAATCGAGATCTACAAGGACGCTTTGGTCCAGGCGTCCGGAACCGTGTGGCAGCATGGTTCCGGACGCCCGGAACGACTCGAACTTTTGAATATTTAAACAGATTTAATGAAACGTAGCTTGACCATGGTCCAAACGGCCGGAACCTACACTCCACTCTTATACAGACGTCGGGAACATGTATAGTTGGCATGTCTCACCTGTCCTGGTCGTCTTCTTGCTGCTTCTGTACATTCGAGACTTTAAAGACAGACTTGAAATATCGATGACAAGTAGCCTTGTTCATGTCCCTTTCCAGCGATCTGTAATTAAAATTGCGAACTTTGACGTAAGCATACTCTGTCCACATTCTCGGTGGTGCCAAGGCGTAACTCATTTCCATCTCCGTAAACGGAATGACTTCCCCTGTGACGGGGCTCTTGCGCCAGGTTTCAGGTTGATGAAGTATCGGCCTCGTCAAGTTTTGACCTGGGCCACTGCCCCTGCCGCGACGAGCCGCCAAGCGACGTCGGTTTTGTCTAATGTTCCTGCATGGTCCAAATGCCCGGAGGCGACGTTCCGGGCGCTTGGACGTTAGTTCCGGGCGAGGGGAACACCACTAAACTGCGTACGTGAATGATTAGTCAAAAAAAGCTTCGGTCAAGCAAACATGCATACCTCGTGTAATGGTCTTCAGCACGATTAAATTCTCTGACAATGTTCCCGTACCACTCCACGTTTGTAGCCAGCCAAGCTTGTATCTCCTTCTTATCATCTACGCACCGCAAAACGGAAATTTGTTAAACGATGCGTGCTTTTGACGATCTAATTCCAAACGCCCGGAACTAAACCGGAACCTGGGTCCCGGGCGCCCGGAAGGGTGTGGATGGAACGAGCCCTATTGGCTTGGGCTTTGTCTACTAATGAAAGGTCCAAGCAAGTTCCAACCGGTTGGACCCTGCTCAATGATACGTTTCCAAACCCCTGGACCGAAATTGGACGATATGCACTTAAGTCTGGACAGTACCTGGTGTCGAGTAGACAAGTTTGCCCTTCCTCTCGTTGCCGGTCGCCAACATCAGGGACACGGTGTTCTCGCTACGTGGTTGGCTAATGGTTGGTGGCGAACCATTCGCATGTAGCAACTGGTATAAGCCGCGTACCAGACTTACCATGCGTTTCAACTCCACCCCTTTCATCATGCTGGCGACAGGGTGCGAGCGAGTCCTGATGATCCGTCTCAGCTCGCCGAAGAAGCTCTCTGGAGCGAACATCCAAAGATCGGGAACTGGTCCTTCGTCACGCATCTGATCCGGAATATGAACGAGCTGGTGCGTTGCAATGACGAAAAGCTCAGGCGAGAGCTCAGCTTCCATGATGTCACGGACTTCCAATACCCTTGTCTTCAAGGCGTCCATGCCAGTTTTATGATGCTGAACCGCACGCCCAAAACGGAATAAATCAGTATAGCCTGAATGGATAGGTTCCGTGCTACCAGAACATTGATCCAATGTTGGTCCGGCCGCCCGGAACCGTGATTCCAATCCGAAGCATATGAACATGAGCAACAAACATGAAGCAGGTCCGAACGTCCGGACTATGGCCTCCAAACGGTTCCAAGCGCCCGGAACGTGGGGTAAGCAGTGTTTATACTCACATCGATATCAATGGTTCTGCTCACAATCTCGCGGACCACCGTCGTATATTTCCCAACGTAGGAAGCGAATTTCGGTTGTATCAGCCCAGCGACTTTCTTAAAATTTTCACACCGCCCGACATGGACCCAGAGAGCCGTGCGCAGCTGCGTGACCTGAAACAGGATTTTGTCGACGAGATTATTTCTGAAGAAGACTACTTGCAGCTTAAAGAAATAGTATTGAACGCGGTTAAATCTAAGGCATCAAGCAAGAATGAAGCCCCCCGTGAGCCTCCGTCTCAGCCCACGCAGCCGAGGGAAGTGTCCCCTGAGATCGTGGAGGTTCTAGAGCTTCGTGATATTTCCGACAAAAACATTTCAGTGGAGGAAAGTGTACAAGCCGTAGAAGTCCCAATGTCCCTCGTTCAATCCTCTACACCTTCGGTTCTCGAATTCTAGCTCTGCAGTCGTTCGCGTTTCAGGTCAAAAACGACAAGCGTCTCGTCTCTTTGATTTCGGATTTAGGCCTCACATATAGGCTGAATTTCAGCTCATATATAGGCTGAATTTCAGCCTATATCTGAATTTTAGGTCATATATAGGCTGAATTTCAGGTGATATATAGGCTGAATTTCAGCTCATATATAGACTGAATTTCAGCTAAATTTTGCCTAAATTCTATTATATTTCCTTAAATTTCCAGCCAATTTTCTTAAATTTAAGAAAGTGCATTCTCGGTAGTCAGCCAGCACGGTTATCTCTTATTTCGGTCATTTTCTTAGCCGAAAAAGCCAGCCAGCCGTACTCATCGAGTTGGGTACCCCCCCACCCCCCAAACGCTGGCTAGTTTCTTAACGTCGGGTTTTCTTAAAGGTGAGTGATTACTGCATACAGTAAGGCTCTGAGGCAAAAAGCAATTTTGGAACTGAAGCAACCCCGCCACGGCAGCACACGTATGCCTTTTTGCTGTGCTTTTTGTTTTTGGCATATTTTATTTGCTTTCATTTATCACAGCGAGCACCCTGTGTTGAGGTGAGCAGTCTCGTGTGAGCGCCATTGCGCGGTGCTCCCAGCTCGATAGCATCCTTAATACTAGCTCGGGGGTGGATTCCGCGAGTTCCGTTCTCAACGGACTAACGCGTGTTGGTTCGAATCCAACCTACTCCGCAGTGACAGTTATCGACTTTTATTGAAGTGCTCTTTTGCTGAATGGGGTTGTTGATATTTGGCTGATTCGAATACAATGTATTCCGCAGTGCGTGACTTGTTAATTCCTTATGTGCTCAATCACTGAATGGGCTTGGCGGTGTTTGGTTGTATGTGCGCAGCAGCCAAGCCGACGCGCGGTGCCATCGTAGGTCTCCAGCACTATTAAGATCAGGATAGTTGTCCGGTACGATAATGTGGTTTTCGCAACCTCTGTTACTGCATATCAGATTTCGTGTTTACTCACGTTTGTGAGACGGGCATCTATTGACGTGGGTTGTGCAGATGTGCACACTGCAGGTACCATTGGAGCCCGGATCGCGCCATCCCACACCCGCACATGCGCTCTTTTTCGCAGGCCAGGCAGGCCAAGCGACATCATAGATATCATAGATACATGCGCACGCAGGATTTGCGGAGCCCCCAAGGAAGCGATCTGTAGAGCCCTTAAGTAATAGTTCTGTAGAGCCCTTTAAGTAATAGATCTGTATATGTGTATGTAGAGTACTTAGTTTATTTAGGAAAGTAAACATATTTTAATGTAAACGTGTTTTTGCTTTATGTGATTGCTTTTAAAAATTGTACTGCTTTCGAACACGTTAGTGTGCCTGCTCGCATACCCGCACTTCACTCCGTCACAAAGCATTTAATGTTCATTTAACCGGCAGTAGCATCCGCATATACACAGCATTGCCTGCGTTGTGAAATAGAATAGAAAGGTGCACAGGCACAAACCCTGAAACACACACGTACTGTATGCCGTAAGACTCCTTGTCCAACCGTATGGACCACTCGGTCCATACGGGTGGAGTGAGCGAAGTGAGCCCAATCGTATGTAGTCCATACGGGTGCAATATTCAAACAATATTTCAATATATCCGCACGTGTGGACTTGGTAAAGTGCAAGTCCATACGTGTGGTCACCTTCGTCCACGCGCACGGATATCGCCGTTCGTGCGGGTTGACTGGTTGAAATTGCTGTTCATACGTATGGACGGTATCGTCCATGTGCATGGAATTGTATTATTATAAGGTATCCACACGTACGGACACCGACGTCCATACGCGTGGATCGGTAAAATATGTTGATAAAACCATCGTCCACGCGTGCGGACACCTACGTCCATCCGGACGAATCACTGTCCGCACGTATGGACGCACATAATCACGCGTGTGGATATATTTACTATTCTTATCCTTAAGCTCTTTTAGCAATGTCTCTGTCCAGACGTGCGGACACCTACGTCCATACGGATGAAAGACCGTCCACACGTACGGACGTAGGTGTCCATACGCTTGGATATGTTGATTGTTCGTATCCGCATGTGCGAGAACAGGTGTTCCGCTCGGTAAAACAAACTGGCTAAGCTCCCATAAACAGTCCGGCCGAGTGCTTTTATCATGCATCTCGGAAACCCGGATAATACGAAGTAATGACTGACAGTACAGTACTACTGTACTGTCATCCTAGCTACTAGCGGAGTCACGGTTCCGATCAGAGACGGGTCAGGCTAGGGGCTATCAGAGCCCATAATAATAACCCTGAACCTAAAGTCCAGCACACCACCCGGAGCTGTGACTGTAGCCAATAGGGCTAGGCAAGCGGAGCTAACTAAACAGATAACAAACAGCACTTTACTGGAAACAGATATACTTCTAGCTGGGTGCCCGGGGACTTGTCCCGGCACAACCCACCACTGCGGCTAAGGCTAATCACACCTCCAGGATCTGAATCAAGCAGACTCTAGCCACTGTAAAGCTGGTCGGCAGAGCCGAGTTCAGCAGACGGATTCCAATCAAGAAAAGCATCCGAAGTCAATTGAGAAGAGAATTTGCAAGCACTGACACCACCAGACCCAAGTGGGTCAGGCGGATCCCAAAATGGAGTGGCAAAATCATCAGATTGCAAAGCCGCTGAGGTCGATTGAGAAAAGAACTGTGCCACATCCCGCGGCGGCAATGACGAACCAGCAGTAACCACAGGCGGGCAAAGAGAATCCAGTAATGCATCACCGGGATGAACTGTACCGTAGCCGTAGGTGGCTCCGGGCTCAACCAGGCCCCTGACACCACCGCCGACCACGAGGGTCGGCATCGCCGTAGCATTGAATAGAAACGTAGCCACCATGAAAAGAGTGAGCGCAAATTCACCGATGCCAAATGGCCTGGAGCCTCTGGGAACTCCGAACCGCCGAAATGCTGCAGCCGTCGGCGGTGCACCCCCCTCAATCTCAGTCAGGCAGACACCAGGAGGGTAGTCGGAGCCCTCCCCATCATCATCGGAGTCACACACCTCAACAGGCTCAGGGTCAACGTCAAACCAGTCAGGGTGGACAGTGTTGAATGTTTTGAATGAACTGTCAGCAGGAGCCATCGGGCCGAGAGCCAGAGAGGCAGACGGCGGCACAAAGGCGGCACGGTTGACTTCACGCAAGTCAACCGGCTCATCATGCACAGGTGCAGAGGCCTTCGGCAGCAGCTGCTTGGCAGTGGTCGGCTCAGCGACACCACCAGCAAGCGGACCGCTGACCTCAGCAAATGCAACACGGCCAATGGAAAGATGCTCAGCAGGTGCAGACTCAGCAGAGGCAGCAGCATCCTTGAACTGCTGCAGAGCCGTAGGCTCTGGAGCAAAGGAATGCGCAGACAGTGCACAGATTTCAGGTTGCCCCACGAGAGCACACAGGTGCTCCATGGACCCCTCATCCCCAGCGTCAAAATACCGCTGAAAACGAAGGGCAAGCACGTCGGAGTCATAAGACTCGACGGCTTGGCAGTAGGATGCCGAGATGGACAAAGGGTGAGTGTCCTTGTGAGGACACTCACTCAGCCAATGCTTTGACCCAACGGCGCAGCACTTCTCGTGCCTGCACGCTGGGACAAAGGTGCCAGACCGCTTGTCAAAAGCCACCTCCGGAGAGGCGGGGTGAGCAAGCGGTTGCCCTCCAGGTCGGTGGAAGTTGCGCGGAGTGTGTTTCCCAGGGGGCGGCTTGGGGCCACCTCTCTTAAGGGAATCCACATCCCGCTGCAACTTGACCAACTGAGCACTGAGCCGATCAATGGCCGAAGCCAGGCCAGTGTCAGTGGTGCAAGACGCAACAGACATGGGGCGCCCTGCAGTGCGCTTGCCCGAGAGCCGCCCACAGCGGTACTGCTCACGGACTCGCGCCTGCAAGGTGAGCAGACTCACAGCCGCACGCTGGTCAGCTCGAGCAAACGAGTCAACCAGCGTGGCGTAAGTCGGCCCAGACAGGGCAGAGAGGAATTGCCTTTTAACAGCGTCTTCGGGCAGCGTCTGCAGACGCTGTGCATCCCGAAGACAACTGTTAAAAAGACGAATGCCGGAGTCAGGGTCATATTCATCCGAGATTCGCACCTCAAGTAGCTCAGTCAAAGACTCGAATGGAGTCGAATCATCAGCAAGCATACGCACCACCTCGAGGGTGGCACGTTTGCCGTCAGCAGGAACATCGGCCCCAGAAGCCTCTACCCAATTACGGGCAGGAGACCCTGGCGCAGTCAGCAGCAACAGCACAGAGTACAGGAGCTCATTGGCAGCAGGCATGACAGGGACATCAGCAGCAGACAGCTCAAACAGGGGTGCAATTGCCTGTGACTGCAGCGCGAAAAGCTGCTGAATTTCGGAGATCAGCTGTGAAAAAATGTCCGAAGCCGACGATTCACTGCCATGAAATTTTGCCGTTTTGTCTCCCGGAACCTTAGTTGCTGCTGTCTTCGCGCACTGAACATCGAAAGAGTCTTTCCGTAACCGCTGCACGAGCGTTGCAGCCGCAGCCGACTCGTCAGCCGAGGCCAAATGCGGCGTTGTGGGGGTAGCCGAATTTAACACCCCAACATCATCGAAAATAGTCGCTAATTTACGCGCCCTAGCGCGTGTAAGTGGCCTTTGCGGTGTATTCATTTCCAAAATGACGGTGAGATGGGGAGCGTGAGCTAGTGTGTCGGCAGTAGAGAGATCAGTGGACGCAGCGGCCAATTCCTGCAGAAGCCTCAGCAATAAGAACAACATCAAACAGGTCATGAGCCGATTGGCTAAGAGTGGTTGCGACCCACAATACGCGGAATGCCCTCTCCACCGGCCAGGTGAAACGTAAAAAGAAGCCATAGCGAGCGACGATACTGCTGCCGAAAATTGTCTCAAACTGATCTCCACTTCAAGGATAGGCCATACCGCGAAAAGGTCAACTACTGCCTAAGGGGGCGCCCACCCCATCTCTGTGTCAAAACTTAGCCAAACATGGCAACAGCTAGGCGCTGTGCCATCAGAATTACTAGGGAAGTGGTGACGCGCATAACCTGCGAGAACAGGTGTTCCGCTCGGTAAAACAAACTGGCTAAGCTCCCATAATCAGTCCGGCCGAGTGCTTTTATCATGCATCTCGGAAACCCGGATAATACGAAGTGATGACTGACAGTACAGTACTACTGTACTGTCATCCTAGCTACTAGCGGAGTCACGGTTCCGATCAGAGACGGGTCAGGCTAGGGGCTATCAGAGCCCATAATAATAACCCTGAACCTAAAGTCCAGCAGCATGTTCATATGTACATGTTTATGTCCATACGTACGGACGGCTACGTCCATACGATCGTGTGAACATGCCGATCCATACGGGTAATAGGCCCCTCCATACGTATGGATGCCTTCGTCCATACGTGCGGAATAGAGAATTCCGATCGTCTATACGACTGTCCATACGGTGTCCATCCGGTGTCCATCCGGGTGTCCATACGGTGTCCATGCGGTCTTCCATACGGTGACCGTGCGGTTGAATAGTGCCTCTGTCCATGCGTATGGACACCATGTGGACATGTGTTCTGTCCATACGGTGTCCATACGGTCGTCCATACGGTGTCCATACGAAATCCTTACGGTGTCCATGGGACATTTTCATATGGACACCACAATTACGCGTCGTCCGTATGGTTCTTACATATGCATCAAGGTTTCGCCAGAAATCTGTCCAGACCGTCCATACGGTTGTCCATATGGGTCCTTGCGATGTCCATACGCTGTCCATATGCAAATCCACACGGATGAATGGGGCAATAATTTGTAGGGCATGCATGCTTGTCGCCCGGAGTACGGATAACGGTAAGCTAGGGAGCTGGGTCGTCGGGATCGTTGATGATGGTCGAGCGCAATTTTACCCAGAAACGGTCGGAGTCTGAATCGGGGACCCCCTCGACCTCGTAGCGCAGGCGTTGCAGAATGCAGCGGCCGTCCCCAGGGTGGGAACGGGCCGCCTTTGCACAGAGAGATAACGCAGTACCGCGAAGATCGATGGGGAGGACGGTGAAGATGATCTCGTTGAGCACCACGTGTCTGATAGTAGTCGTAGTCGTGCTCGAGGTCAAGGAGCTTAGAGAACTCGGGGAAGGAGATGGGAAATAAAACGTGGCGGAACGCCGAAAGTAGGGCGTTGAAATCGGCGTCAGCAGTCTCGGTGTCGAGAGTAAAGCCATTTTTCGGGTTGTAGCCACCAGGCTGTAAAACGGCGACGATGTCGGCGGAATACGTGAAGGCCTAGGAGAGCTGCTCGAGGTACTCCTCCTCCCTGCCTTCCTCCACCGGGACAGAGGAAAGGAATGTCGGGTCGTTGAAAAACTCGGACGGTAATGGCGACAGCCGCACTGATGATGGACGGGGACGCAAGGAGGCGGTGGACACAATCCTCCCTGGGCGAGTTGGGTCCGGCGTGGTAGTGCCGGAATTCCCAGGAGACGGTGAAGGCGTGGCGTGGCGCTAGCCCGAAGGGCCTCAGCGAGACCGGATTGGCGTTGCCGTGACATGTCGGGAAGAAAATAATGAGGTAGAATGTACGCAGCTGACGGAGACGGTGCGCGGGATACCAATCAAAGTCGGTAGGCAAGCCACGAATTACGGAAACGGCAAAAAGGCGGAGACGGTGTAGATGGAGATGCCGTTTGACGGTGCAGAATAATCTGAAAGACGAAAAACTGACGGAACTAGAAATCGGCGCGGAGAACCGAAGCGAGTTGGATCTACCGGAATCGCCACTCACGTGAAGTGGGACCGATAACCTGATGAAACAGGTGAAATATATATATATAGGTGAGGATAATGTATATATATATATTCACTGAAACATGACACAGAAAGGCAGTGCTGGTGATACCGGCTGATAACAAAACTGATAGGAAGCTTGGTTACGGGTAGGAGCTAACTAGCAGGTCGGTGACGGACGGTGACACATTACCGGTGACACACGCAGCAAGGGGTGATACTAGGAGAAGCTGGGCCCCCATACAGTGGGGGGATTTCAGCTTCCCCGTGAGGATCCACGTTTCAAGCTCCAAAACGTGCAAAAACTTGCCGGAAAATGTGTTAAAAAAGACCCGAATTTGGGTGGTGCCGAGGGTAAACTCAGAATTCTGTGTTTCGTCGAGATTTTCTTTATAAAATATAAACTCGATATCTCGGGCGGGGCGGCTAAAGTCGCGGTGTCTTGAAGTCCCAAAAGGTATTGGAAGTGCGAGGGTGCCCATCGGCCATCGCTCCGGTCAATTTGCCCAGATTCGTCAGCCTATGTGCACCACCCCTCAAATTTTGGAGTCCGGAAATTTTGGAGTGGTCTCAGTTTGGAACTTAGCTCACGGGAGGCACACATTTGGATGTGCTTGACCGTGCGCCATAGCGTTAAAACGATCAATCGGAGTGCCCGTGTGGACTCCCGCCGCATGGGCCCTACATTATAGCTATTTCTGAGGTGTGCAAGGCGATAAAATATGGTATGACATGGGTATGACATGTGTCATACTCATGTCATACGGGGTATGACACACCCTTTGACCGCCCTATAGCCCCGTAAGATGTGAATTAAATGGCACCATCCCCCGCCCCCCCCAAATATATGTCAAAATCCCAAAAATGAGCCAGGGTATGCATGATCCACCCACGTTTGCGTCACGATTTCCGCAAGCTCAAATTGTCCACTGCGGGGCTCGAACCCGGACCTCGGGCTTGGGCGCCCAAAAAATATAACGGACGCAAGCTAACCACCGCGCCGCGTTTCTGGCCGCCCCCACCCACGCGTGGGTGGTATACCTTTCCTGGCTATATGTACCTCAACGTTGTCGAGAAGTGAAATCTGTGATGAAGACGGTGAAATATATATATATATACATATATATATCAGTCTACCTAAGAACAAAGCTGACCAGCGGTGGTCACGAAGGAACACTGTAAGTCTAAGATGAGATAATAAGAATACAGGGTGTTTTTATTATCGGGCAGAAACTCGGGAAGCTAGCGGACGTGGCACCTCAGGGCGAGGGGTGATAAAAGGAGGATCCACTCCCCCCCTTGTGGGGGGGTAAAAGTGGTCTCCCCATCACACCACCTCATCCCGAAGGTATGAGGTGCCACGAACGATGAGACGAGCCGAGACCTAGGGTCTAAACAAAGCAACCTGAACCCTAAGGAATCTTTCTCAAAACGGCTAGTGGGACATACGCCTGGCGCCGGGTCAAATGCGTTGCCAGCCAGTGCTCTAGGGGCCACCACCCATGCATGTGCCGCGGGGATGGGCTACTCCCGCGGGCTAGAGAGGCCAAACATCATCCAACACCCGCGCGGGGCTGCGCCACCGCGCGGTCAAGCACCACCACAACGAGGAGACCAACGCGAAGGGCTCGAAGGTGCAGAATGCCGCTGTGCAGATCGTGAGAAAAAACGCGGTGGGATAGGACGCAATCCCAAACGGCAATGCCAGAACCTGCGCGAGTGCAAGGCGGTGAAAGTGTGGCCGCGCCACCAGCCATCACCAGACGCCAACCAGAGCGCACGCATGAAGAAGGTGAGCGAGGTGGTGCGGCGAAATCGGTGGCGTCAAAGGTGTTGCTGCCGACGCCGGAATCGTGAAGGTAGAGCTTGGTGTCTGGCGCCCAAGCACCACCAGACACCACCAGAGCAAAAACAGGGGTAACTCGCTGCTGTCGAAGTAGATGCAGTGTAGCTCGAACTGCGGCCATGCGCGCCCGCTGGTGTAAAGAAGCCATACAACTCTGGCTGCAAAATCCGTAAGGCAGAGGGTTTGGGTTCGTGGTGAAAACGTAACTTTTTGTAGAATTGACCAAAATGAGCGATGAAAAAGTCAATATGGGGTGGATTTTGACGAGGAAAACGGTGGTCGCGTCAAAAAAATCGTGCGGTAAGCCAATTCACCGGTAGGAGAGGCGCTGCCGTCCAGAAAGTTCAAAGGCTATAGTAATATGCGGACGCGTTAGCAAATGCGCGTCGATAGAAAGAGAAAGAAAAAAAATACGGAAGCAAATGCTGCTTCAAGGTTGTCGTAGAACTCAAGCATGCGGTGAATTCAAAAATACGTGGCTTGACGCGTGCAATGCCGCCGCCAAAGCCAAACCCTGCTGGTTTCGCGAGGTTGTAGTGGACGTGCGTTGCCGCACGTAATGCAGGAACAGTTGTAGCCCCAAATATATATAAATCCAACGAGACGCAGTAGCCCCAATGGAAGTCAGATGTAGAGAACGAATGCCGTTCAATCAGATGTGCGTAGCGCTGCGCTACGGTATACCGCGAATGCCGCGGGATCAAAGAAAAAGGCGAAGCTCCGCGAGCCACCACTGAACAGTGGTGTGACCCATAACCTGATGAAGACGGTGAAATATATATATATACATATATATATCAGTCTACCTAAGAACAAAGCTGACCAGCGGTGGTCACGAAGGAACACTGTAAGTCTAAGATGAGATAATAAGAATACAGGGTGTTTTTATTATCGGGCAGAAACTCGGGAAGCTAGCGGACGTGGCACCTCAGGGCGAGGGGTGATAAAAGGAGGATCCACTCCCCCCCTTGTGGGGGGGTAAAAGTGGTCTCCCCACGTCAATCTGCACCGTTGACAGATCTAAAATCTTTGCCCTCCATGGAGGGTTAAATCGGAAACGTCTAACGACTTGTGGTACGCCGAAGCATACTATTATGCAACTCGCATCATGCGTTACTAAGCGAGGCGGGAGACTCGCCGCGGTCCATTCGGCTATGAAGATCGCATGATGCGCTGGTGAATGGACGTGTATCGCCGCCGTACCTATCAAGTCGAGCGACATGGTTGGAAACCTGAAATAAAGTAGCTATATGGGGGGATAAGCGGTACGACAGCTGCAAAGGTAGGCACTACGTAGCAGCTGAAGCGGGACCAGGCGGGCGGAATAATATTACCAAGTGCTTACGCCGCCAAGTGATAAGTGTGGGAAGATTGTTCGCTCTCAGTCACGTGTCGCAGGATCATCGTCATAACGCGTGACGTTGGGGCAACGATATTATGATGCTACTGCAACGCAAAAACGGTGAAGAATATGCCGCCTAACAACGATTTCTGGAGATCGGTAATTCGGTATAAGCTTTTCGAAAATGAACCGCATTTTCGATACATACCCTACCCTTAATAAAATCCTCGCAAATTTTGTTGTGAAAGACAAGAGTTTCAAAGCAAGGTTTTCAAAGTTTGTATGTTGCAGCCGTTCCCGCAGCTTTTGGGTGACACAAAAGCAGGAGAGGATCTAAAAGTCCACTCACTCCATTCTGTGTTAAGAAACCCCCAAACATAACGCAAGCTGATGCTTCCACAACAAGAATTTCACACCTAAAGCCAAAAACTATTAACACACATGCCCTACTAGGAAGTGTATCACACCGAGACGTCGACCTCTACTAACATTCACCAAGTCAAGATGAGGCGCAAGTATTCACACCGTTCGGTTTACCTATTTTGTCATCGGACCGTTGCGACCATGCGATATGCATGCAAGCACTCAGGAGATGAATGTCCAATGAAACAAACAACTCTAGGACGCTTCGACATATAACTATACGGTTCATACGAGGCAACAGGACGCGACCGTTGGACAAGTATGGATGATTTCGCCGAGCACCGACATGTCAGAACCGAACACACAAGTCGATGCAAGAACTGAGGGTAAATACAACATAATTTGCGATATAAAGGCGTTGTGCGAACGCTCCGAAACGAAAAGAGATAACATTGGCTAATAGAAATACTATTTGTACATAGGACAGATCTGGGTTGCCCTTTTCGCACACGCACACTAAGCACGCATAATTGTAGCTCACCAGGCATGTCGAAGCACTCTCTCCCTTCAACAAAATTATGTGAGATGAAACGTGCATTCGAGATTGTAAAAAGTGTTGTTCCGAAAAAATAGCCGTTTACATATCCACCCGTTTCACACGCCGACTGCGTCGCTTTGGAAAACATCAGATGGATACCCGGATGGCGATGAGGGCGATGGGCCTGACGGGCATGATAGAAGGGTCGTCACTAAAAAGTGCGCAGCACCTTCTGACGCTGTCAAGGCCCTCCAAACAGAATAGAACTTTAAGTTTTTTCCATGACTTGAAAGGGGACGGGCAGCATGGTCAGATGCAAGGCCTCATCTTTGGAAGGGATATCCGCAGTCACCACACAGCCTTGCACGTGGCCGTTCTCCTCGATATCAACGTGGGATCCCTCTTGCGCAAGGGCGCAAGGCTCACAGCACAAGTGTACGAGGACATCTTCCCCAGTCGATCCGCTAATGTTGTACTTATGCCGCAACTCTCCACGTTTAATCGTTGCAATGGTGACTATGAAGACAATGCCACTATACCACATACCGCACCACGGAAGCCATATGCAGGTGCCGGTCGCATTTGTCATATCGCCGCACCATGGCCAAATTGTCGGTAAGCACATCAGCAGGAAGCCCACAGAGTATAGGAGCACTGCCTGAAGGAAAGATCTGGGCCAAATATCTGCCCGATGCGCGGTCTGGCCATACCGGATGCAAGGCAGGTAGCAGGATATGCAGAAGTTTCCAGGATGCGCAAGGCAGTTGAACAGGCTTTCGTGCCAGTTATTCGCCCGAACAGGCTCTCTGTTGACACTCATTTCATTTAGAGCAACTCGAAGCACAGTGACAGACAGAGGAGAAAGGGTTTGCAGCCACACTCGACTGACCACATAACAGACTTCGAGGTTCCGATTTTTGATCCCGGGTTACGGATTACGGGATACGCGCGATATCGTAACCCGGAACGCGTAACTCGTAAGAGCTTAATCCGGGATGACATTTCGCTTCCGATTTTTGTCTCAGCTACAGTGTCGTCACTGTATCGTTCCGAAATAATATGCAGTTTTAAATAAGGCCGAGAAACTCGCTTCCGTCATCCGTGTTCAATTGTGACACTGCAATATTTTACTTTAGGTCTCTGGTCTGATTTGTTAAGAATAATTATGGAGTTTTAACTCAAGGCGGAAGGTTTTCTCTCTGCCCATGTCCAGCGAAATAAATGTTGGAAGTGACGCCCCGACTATCATTCCTATAGTGAGGGTGTATGATTGTCACCGGTCCCGGAACCCTAGACGACCCCGAACATATACTGTAGTTTAAGATTAGTTTGGGTGACAAAATATCAACAATTTTCATGTATGTATGACAATAGGGGCTTTCATGTATGCAGGTAGAGTATATGGTGCTAGACCGCCAGTGGGCAATCGGTGGCGGCTGACAAGAATACAAAAAGAGTTATTCATCACTACCGCTACTTAAGGCATAATATGGATGCAAGGCACACTACGAGATAACAAGCACAATTCAAGGTAATCTTCAAAGTATCAAGAAATGGTGAATCGTGACCAGGGCTCCGCCATCAAATTATCTCTTATATGCATGTGTATATTCGTATAATAGATAGTGTGTGACTCGGCAGTGGCGGCAGACAAGTATACACGTAGAGTTACTAACAAAGGCACATACATGGTCATCGAACTGAGATAGCTATACACCTCGTGCATCCAGGCGCAGTGGGCGCCGCTTCACCCTCTGCCTGCTCGTTATCCTGGAACGGCTACGATCGTTCATCTATTACAACATCAGACTCCTCTAGCAAGCCGGCTTCGCGCAACTCCGACTCAAAACGGTTAAACGTGTTCAGCTCGTTTGCCACAAGAGTCTCCCGATCTGTAGCAGGGTTCAACTCGTCTTCTGCACCCTTAAGCAAGGAGAAGTTGTAGGTCGTAGGGAGGGTCATTTGGGGAATTCTTGTAGATAATTGCTGGATTCAGTGACCCGTAGGTCATAACTTACTCTGACTCCCGATAGCTGTACCAGTACTCGTACAGTACTAGGTGACAGATACCTAGGTCACAGACCGCCTTATATTCGTTTAACTCTTATAATCAGTTTACACTTGTATGATAAACGATTCAGTGACCACCCGATATAATACGGTTTATTATATCTCACAGGTTATGGGGTATTACCCCGCTTTTATCACTGCTGACTTTGCCATGATTGGCTAAAATTTTCCGCTTGGCGGGGCGTTGGGGCCTCGCGAGGTGTTGAATCGGCCACTTTAGGGCGTGCGGTTTAAGCTAAGTTACGGTGAGATTTCGGATTGGAACTTTCGGCAACTTCTTCGAATGTCCGCGTTGGATTTCGTTTTTGACTTGGACTGATCACCCCTGTCGACGTCTCCTTGGCCGTCGCGTATTCGACTTCGTTGATTTCGTTCGACCCCATCTTGTACTTACTCCGCAACTGCATTGCCGTCGCCCGCCACCTTACGATTTGAGCCTCGCCTTTTCCCCAACCCCCCTCCTATAGGAATTTATTCTGATGACTACATCCTCAGTTGGTACACCTGCCGTGGGCGCTAGAATGCGCCTTGACTCGATCTTTGCTAGGAACGTGGGTGCTCGCTATAAGAGCACCCCGCAGTCAGCGAAAGTTGTACTCGCTGCTGCTGACAGGACACGCGGCAATGCCGTTTTGCAATCGTCCTGGGACACTGACGTTGTAAAGCGTGTCGCGAAGGACACATTGGGGACGAAAGCGTCTTCGTTTTCAGGGAGTGAACCACATCGTCAACTCCTTTGGGACTCCTTGGTGACTGCCTTGGAGGCCTCCTTCGTCAACAAGGACACCGCCAGCGAGGATATTTTTGACCTCGTGGACGTCACCAAAGAAGTTCACCCCATTTACAACGACATTTTGCTTCGTGCTTTGGTGTCTTTGACGACTCCCCATTCTCCAGCTCGAAGGTGGGTCGACGCTTCGGCCCGAATTTCTCCGCGTGACGGAAAACGTGCTCTGCTTGAGATCACCAAGCGGCTTCTGCCGCCTGGACATCGGCCGCTCCGCCACCACGAAGAACTCTTGAGCATTTCTTTTGGTTCGTCTAATGACCCTGAGCCCTTGGTCGCGCAATTTGACGAATGTCTGAAAGCTATCGCGGCTAGCGGAGCGGGCCCCCTGGACGACGAGGCCGCCAAGAGGCAGCTGCTGGCGGCACTGGACGTCGAGTTCTACAAGGAGGTGGTTACCCCACTTCGCCTGGACACTGAGCTGGCGAAGGTGGGCATCGAAGAGATTTACACCCACGTTCTAGAGGTTTGGTGGTGTGCGAACCCTAATGGCCCTCCCACCCGCCCCAAGGCGGCCGCACCTGTCCCGACGCACACACCTCTCGGGATGGCCTACACGGGTAGCGAGCAGCATGACATTACGGACTTCCTTGAGGAGTTCGCTCGTGTGATTGGTGAGGCCACTAACCTTCTTGCCTCCCTACGACATGACGAGCGTGATGTTTCACGAGACGCACCGCCGCCGCGGAGAGACTCTCACCGTCCGCATGGGGGCGGTGGTGTGAGATTTCCACCGTCCAAGTGGCGCGATGAACGGAACCGTCGTACGGACGGTAAGTTTCACGGACGTAATCGTCACGTGGGATGGAAGCACCGCTTCGGAGCATCCCCACTCCCGAAAGGCGGGAATTGGCCCCAAGGTATTAGGACGCAGGGTGCTAGAAGCATCTCGTTTCACTCCGCATCCTCGGCCTTCGTACAGGAGTGCCCACTCTGCCCTGGGCACTTTCACGACACTGCACGTTGCCCTGAGGTGTGTGGTTCGTGCGACGTTGACTTGCGTGATGCCGCCATGGACTTGGACGAGGTGGTTTCGGCCTTCCAGACCGCCTTTGACAACGAGAACGACGAGGAATTCGCTGACCTGTGCCACGAGCACGACCAGCCACTGGTGCGTACCGATCCTGAGCCCTTCACCTACCCGGTGCGGCACGACGTGGGATTGCGTGCCCACTATGCGGGCTTGGGTCATGGTGCTTCGGGCGACGGCATGGAGGGTGTGCTCTCAGGATGCGCGGGGCGTCCTTGAGTCCCTGCGGTCTGCGGCTACGGCTGCACAGGTCGGTGGTGCTACCGCAGCTGGTAAGCAACCACCGCTGCACATCGGCACTTTGTCTGTGCCGCAGGTGGTGTGCGATGCGCCACCACCTGCCAACCACGAGATCGACGCTGGGCTCCACCCGGTTTCGGCATCGGACCCCGCTTCTTTCGGGTCTCCTTTCGAGGAGCCACTGCATGTCCTTTTATGGACCAGGTAATGCCAACATGCCCTAACACCCTCCCTTAAATTGTGCTCGATTGACTCGGATCACGAGCCGATTCACCCGGGGGAGCTTTCCGTGATCGACGATGACGACGGCTCCGACGGTTATTCCTTTTCCGGAGACGAGATTCACTCGGCCCCACCGGCTACACGGTCACGTGTCGGTGTGGCAACATTGCCGAGAGTCTTCTCCTTTGCATCTCTAGCCCTGCCCGCACTCATGTGTCTTGCATGTGTGTCAGCGGTTCAGGGTTCGGTGGTGCTCGATCGAGCCCCTGAATTCACCGCAGCGGTACATCCCACTGGGGTGACTGCCAACAGTCTATCTGCCTTGCCGTACTGTTTTACTTTCGGCATTTCTTTTCCTTCTGTGGTTTCGGCAGGTTTGAATTCTGATTTTCAATTTTCGGAATTCCTGATTTTGCTCTACGAATCTTTTCCTGCCTCTGGCTTCTGGTCTTGGCTTCTGGGTTATGGCTCTGGCTTCTGGTCTCTGGATGGTTCTGGCTTCTGGTTCTGGACTCTAGCTTCCGGACTCTGGTTCTGGATTATGACTTCTGGGCTCTGGTTCTGGTTGAACATCTTTGACACTGATAACTTCTTCAACTCTGGTGAACTCTGCAACTTTGTAGACCACTTTGAAAGTGGCTGAGTATCCGCAAAATTGAGTTGTAGGAACTTAGCTTGAAAGCAGTATCCTAGCAGCAGTTTTAGAAAGGGACCGCCCTGGCTAAAGCACAGGCGTCCCTCTAGCAGTTTCCAGCTCCTAGCTGTTTGTTGTTTCGGAACAATTTACTTTGTTTGTGCTCCGCTCTCTGCCACCTGTAACGGCACTATGTACAGTCACAGGGTGGTGTGCTGGATTCGGTGACCCGTAGGTCATAACTTACTCTGACTCCCGATAGTTGTACCAGTACTCGTACAGTACTAGGTGACAGATACCTAGGTCACAGACCGCCTTATATTCGTTTAACTCTTATAATCAGTTTACACTTGTATGATAAACGATTCAGTGACCACCCGATATAATACGGTTTATTATATCTCACAATAATCACGATCGCGTCCAAGGCTTCACGAGGTGAGAAGGGGGTCCGTCGGATCCACACTATCAAGCCCGCGATGCTATCAATGCCGCGATCCTCTCACACTCGATGTGTGATTTTGGAATGCCGAGCAAGGCACGAGGGACAAGAGCGATATTAGGGAACTGATATAATGTTTAATACCATGTCCAATACATATACAATGTCGATTTGCAGGGTATTGAACATTCGATCTTGTGCCGTACGACACAATGTGCCGATACCATGTTACACCATTAGATCATACATTATATTGGGTGTTGCCGATGTAATGCTTTCCGGCACGTGACATGAGATCATGTCAGACCTTATATAATGTTCCAATATAATGTGACCCAATATCACGTTCGACATAATATTATGTCACCCCTGGTTGAGACCTACCTCGCTAGAATCGCGACATTCATTTTGGTTTTCCGTCGCTGAGCGGAAAGGGCAGGCAGCGCTTATTCGACTTGATGGATATGAACTATCTGCGTGATATTGAAAACGCATATGGTTCGTATGATATTCCCTGGACTGTTAGTAACCCGTGGGTACCAACATTCTTCGGATCAAGTAAGCAATTCTCTTGGTGGTGAACCGGTCAGACTGCCGCCCCTGTTACCCGAGACGTGCAATACAAGACGCTGCTGTGAGCTGTGCATGTGCATATTATTATGCATGTGCCTATGTTTATGCTTGTGCTTACGAACCGCGATGCTTGGTATGTGGCTTATGCGTAAACTCGACTGGACACTGCCTAGCCGAGTGTGCACCCACCTCGAGGCGGTCAGTCAGGGATTCAACCTGAGCTGGCCGGTGGTGAACCGGTCGGACTGCCGCCCCTGTTACCAGAAACGTACAATGCGAGATGTTGCACCGAACGCGCAGTTTATGCGTACTGCGAGAATGAGAAATGTAGGTCTTTCTGATAATACGTCAACGAAACTATACGTCAGATTATAACACGTAAAGGAAACATACCACACGCATCATAAGAGTTTGCTGACGGCGCTCAGAACGGCTCAAGCAACCAGCGACCCCAACTCTCAGCACATTCCAACACGCCGGGAGAATTGTACCAGGCACACTCCTGATAACTTATACATATTTTTCTCTTTATTTTCCTTTCTTTTCTTTTATCTTCTTTCTTTTCTTTTTTTATGTTTTCTATTGTTTTTGGTGTATCACATAGGCTTCTAGCCTTATATTCCACTGTTTAATTGCATGACATATACTGGCTACACAGCCTAGCAATACTATCACTTTTCGATATAATGTATGGTCGCAGACCTATAACATCTATATCCCTATGTTCAGTCTTGGCATCATGCCCAATCCTAACACGTAAAACTTGTACAATTCTTTCACTTGGTCAACACTCACTGAGGTTCACTTTTCCCAAGCTTCCCCTTTCATCATGTTGCTCTTTAACTCACTAGCAGGATTCCTAGATTGACATCTGTCATCGGCCAATTACCAGCAGACCATGCCTGATTCTGTTACTCCTCCACCAATCATCAGGCAGATCATGATACTTGTATTGCCATTGCAGATCTTCTCCTGGAATCTACCATGAATCATTTCATTACAGATCTTCTCCTGAAATCTGCTTTGTCATCGATTATTTTCCCCACTCGCTCACTTATGTGAATATCCGATAATTCCCCATTATTCGCGAGTGGGGCATGCACGCTCGGGGCATACCCATGGGGCATACGCCTCGGGGCATACCCATGGGGCATACGCCTCGGGGCATACCCATGGGGCATACGCCTCGGGGCATACCCATGGGGCATACGCCTCGGGGCATACCCATGGGGCATACGCCTCGGGGCATACCCATGGGGCATACGCCTCGGGGCATACCCATGGGGCATACGCCTCGGGGCATACCCATGGGGCATACGCCTCGGGGCATACCCATGGGGCATACGCCTCGGGGCATACCCATGGGGCATACGCCTCGGGGCATACCCATGGGGCATACGCCTCGGGGCATACCCATGGGGCATACGCCTCGGGGCATACCCATGGGGCATACGCCTCGGGGCATACCCATGGGGCATACGCCTCGGGGCATACCCATGGGGCATACGCCTCGGGGCATACCCTTGGGGCATATGCCTCGGGGCATACCCTTGGGGCATACGCCTCGGGGCATACCCATGGGGCATGCGCCTTGGGGCATAGCCCTGAGCTGTTCGTGCCTCCCGGTACAACTCCTCCCCCCTCAAGAGCGGCCTATCTCCCGATGCCGCTCCCGGTGTCGTCAGGTATCAAACTCCCCGAACTGAAGATGGTGGAAGAGATGACGCAACAGCGGAGCCGGTACTGGGTACACGGCTTGAGCATCTCGCGCTCCTGGTTGCTGTGAAGACGATGGTCCAAGCTGAGCAGTTTCAGGGTGCCCTCCGGTGGCCCATTTGCATGCGCAAGGTGTCCGCGAGGTGCACTCCAGCAATGGCGTTGGTGGAGGTGAGCTAGTCCAGATACACGTCGGTTTACGATATCGCTCCCCATACTTACAGTAGGTGCAAAAAAGAGGCTGTGGCAGTTCACGAACCACTGACCGCAACCGCAGCGCATTCGGGTATCTTCCTTCAGGATTTTCAAGAAACCAGTGCTTGGGCTTCAAGTACTCAATAGCATCCAGGGTGCATTTCACACTCTTGTCTGCTCCTTCCAGATCAGGAGGTCCTCCCGTAGTGCGCGCCTGACTGTACTGGGTACATGGAGGGCTGGCCCAGATGACATCAAAGAATCCCGGTGGGTACTGAGTGGGGTCCCAGTCCTCCATTGATGCGAGATGGTCGGGTTGCCATCGTGGGTCGTTGTCGAGCGTAACCACCGAGGCAGACGGAAAGCACTTTGCAAACTCTCTTTCCACCGATCCGGTCCCGCTGAACAACACCAAGATTCTCACTGGCCGGGTCTTTCGCTCTTCAAGATCGGTGATCACCACTAGCTCTCCGTTCTCCAAGATTTCCACCCGCTCCCACGGCAGACAGAAGTCTTCCGGTGGAGAATCCACTTCTGGGACGTCACATTGATGTTCCATTAGTTGGGATAAAGTGACACCAAGGTGAACGGGCTGTCGCTGCTGACGTTGACGTCGGCCATGCTCAACGGACTTCAGCATGTCCGCCTGCATGCCCAACCGCCGTGCCTCGAACTCCTTGAGCTGCTGATTCTCCCCGCCTCTGTCCATCTTGTCTCTGGAGCGCCACTGGTCGTGAGCTGCCGAGTAGCCCGTCCAGCGTACCTTCCATTCCTCCACTGACTTACCCTTGACCATGCGTACACGATACGCCAGAATTTTGTCCACGTGAGCTTCCGCTTGCCCATCTACCATTACCGGGTCAGGTACAGGCAGTTGTGCTCGAGATGCAAACTCATCCATGCCGGAAACGTATGGCTTCAGGCGGTGCTGTGCAAACACGTCGTGAATGCGCCAATGCGGTGGTAGAGCCAACCGATAAGCCACCGGTGCCCCGCGGTCCGCCTCCGCCAGCTCCGCCTGCAAATCGCTGTAGAAGCACTCCACGACAGTTACAGGTCCGTGCCAACGCTTGCCGAGCTTCCGGCACAGCGCACGGTCCATCACCTTCTCCGTCAGGTGACGAGCCTCGATCCATACCAGATCCCCCACTGCGTACCTATGCTGCTTGTGACGCCGGTCGAACTGCTCCCGCTGGCGCTGCTGAGCCAACTCAAGGCGGCCACGCGCGTCCCGCAACTGCGACGAAAACTTCACAGCCATCTCATGGGCGGTACCCACCCCCCCTTTTCGTCGCGCAGAGCCAGGGAGAGTCGCAGCTTCCAGGAACAGGTCCAGCTGAGACATCGGAGACACCCCGTAGCATAGCTCAAAGGGAGTGAATCCTGTGACGTCACTGCGCGAGTCGTTGATAGCAAACTCCACATTTGTCATGTAGAGGTCCCAGTCATCCGGATTGGCACCCACGAACGATCGCAACATGTCCTCGACCACCCTGTTGGTGTGCTCCGCTTGCCCGTCTGAACGAGGGTTGTACGGAGTGGTAGAAGCCACCCGCACCCCCATAAGTCTCATTAGCTCACGCCAGAACGAGTCTTGGAACCTGGGGTCACGGTCACATACAATCTTCATGGGGGCTCCATGCTGCCTCCATACCACGTCGAAGTAGATGCGGGCTACCGTCTGTGCAGAGCTGTCCCCAAAGTTCATGGGCACAAGGTGTACCATTTTGCTCAGCTTACACGTAAAGGTGACGAAGGCGTCATTCCCCTGGGCGGTGAGCGGTAACCCTGTAACGAAGTCCACGCTCACATCTTGCCAGTTACGCTGAGGAATAGCGTGTGGATTCAACAATCCATCAGGGTAGGATGCCCGGGGACGAACTGCTTGACACGTAGGGCATGAGGCCACCCATCCTGCCACGTCTTCGGAGGCATTTTTCCACCAGAACCTGCGTAGAACTCTTTCCAGCGTCTTTTCCCGGCCAGTGTGACCTGCAGTGGTGGAGTCGTGGGCATCCCTGAAGACCACCTCTCGCAAAGGAGAGTCTTCGCCGAGGACCAACTGGTACCGTCCCGCGGCTACACGCCACAGTACGTTCCCGACGATGCGGAAATCTCTCGTGGCATGGTGCGGGGCCGCAAGGATGTCATCCCGCAGCTGTTGAAGGGGACCGGCACGTGCGTACTCATCGTGCAGGGACTCCAGGAATGTAACGTCCGTGGGGAGGCTCGAAGCATCGCGGGTCTCAGCAGCCTTACCCTGTCGCACTATCGGAGGTGCCACTCGGGGATGCCGCACTCTTGGCGCCAGCTGTCGGGTAGGGGGAGCATGCACCACCAGCACGGGCCACGGAAGGTCGTGGAGTACACCGTCAGGAGTCTCGAACAGCTGGGTGGGTACTCCTCGTTCGTCATGAGTAGGTATCACTTCCACCAGCCGCATACCAGCCATCCTGAAGAGCCGCCTCCATTGAGGCATGCGAGCCTGGATGTCCGGTAGAAGGAACACTGCCGAGGTATGCGCGGGGTCTTGCCGCCATTCATCTACATACCTGCGCAACACTGCCTCGATGGAGATATGACTGCTGGAGTACGGGGGATTACACCAGACGTGCTTTCCCCTCCATTGCTGTCGCAGACAATCAGTCCAGTATGCGTCTACTTGACGGTTCCGTCCACCCAGGTCACAACACGCGTCAACATCGAAGCTGCCGAACTACCGTTGGAGGCGCTCAATGGCTACTGCCCCACGGTACTTGAGATAGTACCGAAACGCGTTTCGGTACTATCTCAAGTACCGAAACGCCGGATTTTTTTTCGATGCCCTCCTTTGATATGTGGATGCTACCCTTTATATATTGTTGCCTTAGGAACCCAAACTGAGTTGCCTTATGCGCCATTGGTCAATATATCACGTGTAGCGTTCCCAATGGATGCAGATTGCCACATGGGTAGTACTTTTTGATACATGGTGGTTCTCACTTGCCGTTCAAAAAGATGGCGCTCCTTTCGATTTTTTTGAAGCGGATTTGGGAACCAAACCAGCTCGGCAATGAATCAGATTGAAGATATATGTCATAGCCAATGGTACATGCGGCCATGGGCCGGTTGGCATAATGACATTCGTTGTATATACGTGCGAATGATCCACCGCCCTACATGTATGTAACGACCTACCTAGCTATCTAGCTAATCGGCGGGCACACACATAGTACACCATCGGGTATGTGTGTCACACAAGCAAGTGCCGGAGAAGGGCTGATACAGCTGGACGAACGCAAATGGGCAAAACAGGAGGACCCGATGGAGGCGCCGGACCGGGAAGGAACCCACGCACCTACCAGGATACTGGCCAGTAGACAGTACCTGGACAACCCTGCAGACCCAGACTCGAAAGTAATACAATACGAAACTCAGTGGACTGACAGTGAAGGGAATGTTCTGAGCACGTGGAGCACCGAAGAGACAATTAGAAAACACATACCGGAACACAACCCCACAGGGAACCGAAGATGGGAGGAACTGGTGGAGGAATGGGAAGGCACCAAACAGGATGAAAGGACCAAAAGTGGGCCCGTGAGTGAAATACTAGCAGGCAAGCCGAGAAGCGAGCAAAGGTACTGGAAGGAGGTCACCCATTTGACGATAACCACGGGGGAAACAAACCCAGACCAGGACATTAAACAAACACTGAACACAAAAAACAGGCAGCTGCGTACTGAAGGCGACACTACCTACTGTTATGAACCCAACGGAGGTCTGATAGGCACCCTCAGCACGGCAAAAGTCAGGGAACTATACAACAGATATACCAGAGAGGTGGGAGATGGAGCGGTTCAATGCCCGACAGGGGAACAGCTGGCCAAAAGGCTGAGATTGAAACTGGAGCATAAAATACATGTTGACACGTTTGAGGAGGAAATTGCGCAGCTACTCATAAGATACTCCAGTAAGGCAGAAATGAAGCACAGAAAACGAAACCTGCAGAACCACTGGACCCTTCCCCCAGAAATGATGGAGGCGGTCCAAGCAGCTACGGGGGCCAGGACAGAAGTATTTGCCTCTCCACTCAACGTACATAAAAACACTACGACATATTACTCGCAATACCCGAGAGACTCGGTCTTCGGGGCTGCTGGTTCAGCCTGGGAGGCGCAATGGGGGCAACTGGGGGCATACCAATTCAACCCGGAATACACGGCCGAAGACCTTCACAGGGCACTAAAGATGGCGATAAACGCTACAAAAACAGCCAAACCCGTCCTAGGGGTGGGAATATACCCTACGTATGCAAAGAGTCCGTACAGAAAACTACTAAACAAGCACATGGGATACAGGGTACACGAGTTACTCGAAGTGAAGGAGGGGCAGTTTACCTTCCTACCACCGGACCATTGGATGCAAGACAACCTACAAAAGCCCAAGCAGTGTAACTGGAACATGAGGATATTGGTAGTTGCAAATGCGGCGGGATGGAGGAAATTTTGCCCAAATGCGGTGAGAACACACGACATATTCAGCAAGGCCCTTCTCAGATGCCCACAAAGCAAGGTCAGGACGGTAGGGAGGGCATGTTACATACACAGGCCTCTCACACTCAGGGACACGGACAGACAGCCCAGGTCGATTACGGAATGGGAGAAAGACTGTGTCATAGACCCGTCCCCATGGACGAGTCATGAACTGCCTGTACTGCGCGCATTACCAGAAGAACAGGTGGAGAACCATGTAGAAGAGATTATTGACCGCTGGATGGAAGACAGGGGGAGGGAAGGTGAACCCAGGGGAGGGGACAGGGGACCCAGACCCTCAACGATGGATGTCTTGGGGGCCAACACCACGTGGAGTAGGGAAGAAATAAGCAGAGATGCACTTAGAAGGTGGGCGCTACAATTCGCGAACCCAAAAGCGGAAGAAGGGGACATGGAAGGGGACCAGTGGTCACAGTGGGAACGGGGTGAAACTGAGGAAGTAGAACCACAGCCTGAGAGCCAGTGGGACAGCAACGGAAAAGGATACCCAGAACCTGACAGAAGATTCAACAGGAATGAGATGGTCTACACAGACGGAAGCCAGAGAAAAGTCAAAAGGGAAAATGGGGAACAGGAGGAGGCAACCGCTGCGGGAGTATGGGACCCAAGAGGGGGGCAGAATGCGGAATACATGCAAAGATGGCAGGGCCACTGCCAAACGGTCAACAGGGCGGAGCTGACAGCCATATACATGGCACTAATGCTGGAGGCCAATACTGGCACCACAGAGGTAAACATATGCACAGACAGCTTGACCTCGCTTTACCAAATACAAAACATGAAAAGAAGGCCTCATGCGTTGGAGAAGCATGTGCACAGGGATATACTCTGGAAAATAATGAAACAAATACAAACGCTCAACGGGGAAGGGACCAAGGTGGCACTATATAAAGTCAAAGCACATGTGGGGATACACGGAAATGAAAAGGCTGATGAGGTGGCAAGAAAGGCCTGTGTTGAGGGAAAGTATGGCTTCAACCACGATAACACCGACACGGTGAAATTACTTGCCATATGCAAGGCCACAGGGAGGCAATTGGAAGGTCACCAGGCAGTACTTAACCACGTAACAAAACGAGTACGGGAGGCAAAAATGACGGGAAAAACGAACATAATACAAAGACTGAAAAGGAAGCTAGAGACTGGACCAGAGGAATGGGAAACCAAAAGACAACGCATTGACAGAATGGAAGCTGAGAAAGCGAGAAGAAACGGAGAGCTGGAAGAACCAGGGGCTGAAGAGGGAACTGAGGAAGACACATGGCCGGAAGAACTAGACATGCAGACACAGGAAGAAGAAATAGAGATTCTGCGAATGGAACAGGAAGAGGAAACACTGATTGAGGCACAGGGAGTATGGGCAACACCACAGGAGGGTGACGGAAACATGCCCCTGACGACGGGGAAAGAAGCAGGGATGCACGAGCAGGAAGAAGACAGGTGGGGAGAGGAGGAAGAAACAAGGTTGAGGCAAGAGGAGGGAGTGACAATTGTGCGGGGGCCTCCACAGGAAGCTGGTGAGCCACTGGATGCCCAACAGCATGCCGAGCTGCGGGAAACGCGGGGGACAGGGCCACCAGAAACCCGGGACATAAACATGGAGACACAACAGGAGGAAGAAGAAGAGCTGGCTGCAATGGCCCAGCAACAAGAGGAGGCACAGGAGGAACTGGTGACAATGCAAGAAATGGTACAGCAGCAGGCGGTAGCACAAAGGGAAGCACGACTCGCAGGGGAATGGAGGAGGGCCTCGATGGGAAAGATAAAGGTAGCAGTACAGGAGACGCCGGAGAAATACATGCAACACCTAAAAGGGGACACAGCCATGCATAAACTCTCCAACGAGTACTGGAAAAAGGGGAACGAGTACCTGAACGAACATGATGTGACAGTCCTATTAAGATGTAGAGCGAACAAATTGCCGGCGGGCCCCTATAAAAAGTGGAGAAGAGGGATGCGGACACAAAAGTGTAAATGTTGCGGGATGCCTGGGCAGGTGAATGCAGGGGGTTTCATACGCACGGCCCATGTACTAGGGGGATGTACGGAAAGGGAAATAAGGAACATGGTAATAAGCAGGTCGGACGAGACCACCAAAATGATAGCAATGGGTATGAATAAAGGCAGAAAGGGGGGATGCATAATAAGGACCCATGCGGGGAAGAAAGGGTCAGGGATGAATACAGGCAGACCAATAGAAGACTTCCTACTCACAAGAGGGCAATGCAGAATGGATGGGAGGAACCACCCGGCACCAGAGCATGGAAAGGACACCATACCACACTTTGTGGACATAGTAATGCTAGAAGGAACCGAGAAAGGGAATAAGCAGCCGGGGTACACACACCAACGAGCAATGGCGGATGCCGGGCATATACACCTAATTGAGGTAACCTATACGGATGAAATGAGCTGGGAAGAGGCACTAAAAACGAAGTATACAAAGTATGCACCATTGGTAAAGCTATTGGAATGTACGGGTACAAGGTGACGCTACATGTGATGGTATTCGGGAACACGGGTACGATATATGAACACACGGAGAAGATTCTGACCAAACACCTAGGATTCGACAAACGGGAAGCACTACACCTGCTCAGAAAGATACATGACCTCGCTACGGGATATGCAGTTAGCCTTAACAGACTATATAGGAAAAAGGTGGACACCGAACCGGATTAAGAGAAAGGATAGGAGAAGAGTCATGGGGACTCACAAAGCCCCACACCCCGAAAAAGGGTGTCTCTTTTTCTTTTTCTTTTCTTTTAGTACACCATCGATCATCCTTACGGATGCCCTCCAATCATATATCGCATGCTTTTCGTTACACACCACATCCTGGACTATGAAACGCATCCAACGCACCACGAACAATGCCCAAGGTACACATTTTAAAACGAGAGAGGCGTTAGGGCATGGCGCACATAACATTAGTACGTGTACATAACTAGTATGCGAGCGATCGTCCCTATGGGTGACCTAGCGTCGTATATCGCTCTAGCGTGTTTCGTAATGCTATTATAGACTACGACAAACATCAAACGTATCGGAAGCGATGTCCTAGGTGCATGTTTGAGGTTCGGAGGGTGTCAGAGCCTAGCAGACAGAGCAACATCAACACTACGCGTACACAACTAGTATGCGAGCGAGCGTCCCTACGGGTGACCTGACATCATATATCGCTTTGACGTGTTTCACAATGATATTATAGACTACGACAAACATCAAACGCATCGGAAGTGATGCCCTAGATTCATGTTTGAGGTCCGGAGGGTACCAGAGCCTAGCAAACAGAGCATTAGTACGCATACACAACTAGTATACGAGCGATCGTCCGTATGGGTGACCAAGCGTCGTATATCGCTTTGATGTGTTTCATAATGATATTATAGACTACGACAACCATCAAACGCATGGGAAGCGATGTCCTAGGTGCATATTTGAGGTTCGGGGGGCGCCAGAGCCTAGCAGACAAAGCATTAGTACGCATACATAACTAGTATGCGAGCGATCGCCCATATGGGTGACCAAGCGTCGTGTATCGTTCTGATGCGTTTCATAGTGATATTATAGACTACGACAAACATCAAACGCATGGGAAGCGATGTCCTAGGTGCATGTTTGAGGTTCGGAGGGTGCCAGAGCCTAGCAGACACATCATTAGTACGCGTACACAACTAGTATGCGAGCGATCGTCCCTATGGGTGACCTAGCGTCGTGTATCGCTTTGATGTGTTTCGTAATGATATTATAGACTACGACGAGCATTGCACGCATCAGGAGCGATACCCTAGGTGTATCTGTGAGGTTCGGAGGGTGCCAGGGACGGTTGACTGTGTACTGCGGTACGTACGCATAGCGAACATTCGCATTATGTGGACATGTTCCGCATGCCGAGTGTTACATATGAACTAAATGGAGTCCTATGATGGGTTTTTACCGTTATTTGTGAGCGCCAATCTGATTTTCAATTTTTTCATTTTTTTTTTGTCGGGGGCACCCTGATTATGTCGGGAAAACGCTATGCCGTGCCAAAAAAGCATACGAGAGTCATGTAGATGCCCTGTGATCTTTCAAATGTCATGTGTGACATATAATCATGATATATTACTTGATTATAGCTCAGACAACTCTCAAAATTGAGGGAGTTACAAGCGTTTGAGTTTGGGTTCGAGTTTGCACTTGGAGGGTGTATTTTGTTTTTAAAGGAAGCCACGGTGGGGATGCGAGAATCGTACGGCGAGGTCAAGAGGATACGAATATAGGCTGCCCACATATAGAATATTCAAGCATACATACATATCGATTTTTGGAGACCTTGAAGTGCACTATATATTGAGATTTCAGATCATTGTGCACGATGGCATACGGCCGTTTACCAAAAAGTCAAGCGTGAAATTTGGGGGAAATTCGAATTTCCCCATGGGTGGAGCTAACACGCGTAGGTGCGGAGGCCATGCTGACCTTCTAGTGGCATAATGTGCAACAAACATCTAGATTAGGTCCCAATGAAGAAACATGCCGATGTATAAGACTTGGGATGACCGCCTTCTAAGCCTAATGGGCCTCCGCGTGTTCGGTACTTGAGATAGTACCGAGCAAAACAATTAATTTTCAGGCATCGCACCCCTCGAAAGCATGGCATGTTTACACATGCAAAGTGGCGGTTGTCGTTGAAACCACCATAAACAATACATCAAATGGGTCCTAAATGATTTTTCTACGATGCCATTTAGACCATATAACCTGATAGCATGGCCTACATGATGATAAGCGTCGGTACTTGAGATAGTACCGAACCACGGGGCAGTAGCCATCAAAGACCTCCTTGCGCACCTTCCAATCCTGCCGATCGGCTGGCTGTTTGGTGGCTCGACCAGACGGCTGAGCTGGCTGCTTAGGACCTCGGAAATCCGTAGCGGGCGGTGTCGAGGTTTTCGGCTTGGTGGAAGGAGTCGTCGTAGCAGTGGTCTGTCGCAGCCGAGCACTACGGCGCAACACTGGATCGGTTCCCGGGGTGCTCGCTTCCTGCCGGCGCTTCCCAGATTCGGACAAATCAGTGAAGTAGTCGGTGGGAGCTCGCAGCATTAGTTCCTCTCCAGCGGGTGCACACTTAGGCGAGCTAGTTGCATGCTCAGGCTGGCACGTTGAATGCCCCGCATGCCCCGCATGCCCTGCATGCCCCGCATGCCCCGCATGCCCCAGCGTATGCCCCGGGGCATGCCCCACTGCATGCCCCACTGAGCTGGCTGCATGCTCAGTCGGCCGTGTTGCATGCCCCGCATGCCCCGGGGCATGCCCCACTGCATGCCCCACTGAGCTGGTTGCATGCTCAGCCGGCTGTGTTGCATGCCCCGCATGCCCCGTATGCCCCGGGGCATGCCCCGCTGCATGCCCCGCTGAGCTGGCAGCATGCTCAGCCGAGCCGGTTGCGTGACAGGGCGCGCTACCAGCCTGGAGCAGGCTCTCCAGGGCCCGCTCCGCCACCTGAAGTGTCTCCACGCCATCCATCCATGATTCCATGGTGGCCACCCATCCTGGTACAGGGGTCGGCGGGTGATCTTCAAAGACCTCGTCGGCATCCAGCACGGAGAGTGGGTCCTTGGGGAGGTCCGTCTCTTTGTCTACGACACCGGCCTCCTTGAGCCCTTCTCGCGGGTCCTTGGTCACGTAGTCAGGTCGGCGGGGATCGGGGACCAGAAGAAGAGCTCCTTTGACGTACTCCATTCGTGGGACACCAACTTCCACCAGGTCCATGTACCACCGTGCCTGTCGTCGGCTAAGCTCTCGTCCCGGGGACATTAGCCATTCTAGGGGGCGATGGTCACCTTGTAACCGGAAGTCGGAGGAGAACAGGTAGTGCCTCCAGGTGACGGTGGTGCAATGGTGCAACGCGCAGAGCTCCCTTTCGCCGGTGTGGTAATTCTGTTCCGCCGCGGAAAACTGTCGACTGTCGTAGGCTATCACCCTCATACCGTCACCCGTATCTTGCATGAGTACGCCTCCCAAAGCAACTCCACTTGCATCCGTTTGTACCAAAAACGGCGCTGACCCATCCGCGGCTGCCTTCATGTCAGGCAATGCCAATACAGGGGCTGAGGAGAGTGCGGTCTAGGTTGATCACATTTCTGGGTTTTACTGATTGAAACCCATGGAGGCATATGCACTCTCTGGTGATATTTAAGATATATCAACTGTAATGATTTCACAGTTGTGTCAGATCCTAAGATATATTTGGATGTATACAACGAGTATATCAAGTGATATCTCTATGTTCAAATACATCTGGACACTGCTAGATGTAATCTAAGCAGTTTTTACACAACACATTGTTTGTGTATATGTATGTCCACAACCACCTTTTGTCAATTCATGTATGGTTGCTGATCTGAGTTGGTACATGCATGTGAAGTGATCATCTATATCAACTGTCAGAATGCAATGTAGATATTGATGTTGCTCCAGCGATAGTGTGTGGAATGACGAGTGGACTGCACCCAACAGTTACCAGCTGTTTAATGGGTGCAGTATCTTGCCTTCGGGTCTGGAGATAACTCCATCCAGCCCTACTGCATGTTGTTTGATCCTGTTCCCTTATGTATCGCCATCGCTGACACTTCCACGCACATGTGTTTGGAAGTGGGATCTGTGTATTATGTATTGATACAATACTTAATCATTACACTTGGAGTCAGTGTATTGTCAACATGAATGCTAGTGTTTGTGTAGTGTATAGTACTGCTGATTAGTACTATTGTGTGTGTGTGTGTTTACTTACACACACTTTGCAAGATCTTTATGGATATCACAATATCCTAACAGCTTATCATGCAGATTGTCAGCATACCACGTACTGATTATATCTAACATGATATATATAGTTTAGGGATTGTTGTAATTCCATGATAATCTCATTACGATATGAGTTGCTAATAAATTTCACATGAAGCTCAGGTGAGCATTCCTTCAAGTAATCCACCATAGAATGTACATGTTACCTGGAGAGCATCTCGGCTCCACCAGGGCACGACAAACTAATTATGGTGTTATGATTACTGTCAGGCATCCTTTGCAACATGGATTCTAATATAGTTTAGCATTCACTGCAATATGCTTATGCTCTATTTAATACAGTTGTTATCGTGATCAAGCTGTTCAATATAATAAAGTATGTAACATTTACAACATTGCAATCATTCAGAATAAAATGTGTGCATGATATAGAAGTATATGCACTGTGTATTAATGATTGCTGTAAGTGAAATGAGTGTATATGTGTGTGTGCTGATCTGCACACACATGTTGTGCACAGATCACTGTGCTGCTGATAAGTATAATGCTGATGATCAAAAGTATTTGTGTGGTCATCAAAACATTGGAATCTGCTGCATGATATAGTTGCATGGTATAATAATGCATGGTACATCTCGCTACATGCGATGGATAGTATATGCTGCAAGTGTGCATGTGTGTGTGTGATATCACAGATTCAGCTACACACACAACATATAGTACACAGACATGTGATTGCACAGCGTCCATATTTATCTGATTTCGTCTACTTATATGTGTGTGTGTGTGGCTACACACACAGCATATGATGCACACCCATATGATTGCAAACTTGTATGTAAATCTGCCAGTGCATGGATAAACATCATCTCTTATGTGCAAGCATCACAGATTTTAAGTAGCATGCTGTATATATGTATACCATCATCGCGCGTCATCCGATCATGATAAATCTAGCAGGTGTGTATATATCCTGTCAAGCAAAATCGTCATGCGCGCGTAGACGAGTGATTTTTGCAACCATTTAAAATGACGAGATTTTGATGCGTACACTGCACTGAAATTAGTGCGAGTAGCGATTTATCAAAGTCGCTGATGTGCGCGCTGCAATTAGTGAACATATCTCTGTCGCAGGTATGTATGGCATATGATATGAATGCCATTTCGTGTACGGAACATACACTGATGACGATTTGTTCATCTGCGCGTCAGTATGTCGCATATAGTGCAATTTTGCGAATGATAGCAGCGTATGTATGCGATTTGTATGCTGTATGCACACCTCTTCGCGCTGTTATACTTTGACGGTGATTATGCGAGCGTAAGTGTTAGCGACGGTATCTCCCGCGCACTTCGTCCGCTGTTTATTCCGCAGCGAGTGTAGATATGCGATATATGTCTTATATGTGCGACTGCGGGCGCCTGTATGTATACGCGATCCGCGAACCTGTTGCACACAAAAATACAATATATCTCTATTTGCTGCACTGCACACTTAGGTCCTCGTTCGTCGCGTGGACGATTAGAATACCACTCTTAAGGGTTCGCTTGGAAGCGATATGATATATGATATATAGCGAGGCTATTATGGAACGTTAATAGCTCACGCAGCGTCTGTGTGGATATGAGTGCAATGCTTCTTCAGAAGTGACTGCTGTAGCCCAACGCTACCTCATTTTACGCAATGCCCCGCATCTCATAGATGCCACCACAATTGGGTTGTGAACCCAAGGCATTGGTTGAACAATCAATATCGGCTGAACGAATACGCCATATGATACTCGCATGCTTGTTCAGAACATGCTAGAAGCGAAGATGAGTTTTCTCCGAACACTTTTGGTTCTTCAAGACTTCATCTTGCTTTGTCATCTTGATGCCACAACCTGGCCTCTCGATGACAGGTGTCACTCAAGGTGAGTGAATGACAAATGGTATGACTGTACATGTCATAGTCGACCGTACTGACGACTGTCATAAATGTATGACGCGACTCGACCTGTACAGTCATGATCGACCATACTGTCGACTGTCATAATAATATATGACATGACATGACATGACATGGATGACAGGTATGACACGTATGACATATATGACACATATGTCATCGGTCATAACCCTGACAATATGCCTGATGGATGGTCGTGCATCCCGAGATATCGATTTTATAGTGAAACCCAAACTGCCTTCCGCAGTTTTCTCGTAATATGAAATACACTACGCATCAGTTCAGGATATGCTGATGCTGAGGGTTCAGAACTATAGATACATTTGACGTAATATCTATGATAACAATATATTGCGATATTATCATGTGCATGAAAACAGGTTTCATTTGTTTTGACTCATCATACACCGAGGGGAAGGTGGGTCGGCCGACCATATCACTTAAATGGTTAGGGTGCGGCCCGAGCATATGTTCTCACCTGCCTATCAGGTGAGAACACGTGCTTGGGCGTATGGGGCTGTCAGGTTTTGAACCTGAGCTGACTGGGTATTGCCAACCAGATTTCAACCGCTCTTAAAATCTCGGCGTTCCAGCGCTGAGGCACAAGTCGTGCAAGCTCCGATCGTGGTGTGCTGTGTCACACGGGACTCAAACGGGATCTCAAGCCCGGCAGCTTGTGCTGCAGGCACGGGTCGCGCGGTACAGTGCCCTCTCTTTGCGAAACACCGTTCATATAAAGGAATAAACGGCACATCATGCAATGCTATATGTGGGGCAAGTGCTTGGCCTTAATACGTTTAAGGCGAGGCTCGGGTACATGACTTCGTGCCCGAGAGCGTGTACCCGAGCGCCGGGGCTGTCAGGTTTTTAACCTGAACTGACCGTGTTCTCATCGGTCGGACTGCAGCCCCTCTTATGATTGCAAGCACACCTTATATGTTCATGTTACAGGTAGACAGATGCTGTGCCGTGCCGCGTTAGGAGGGATCCCATAAAAGGTTGCTCGAGTGGAACACCAGGCAGCGTTATTCGTGCCCGGGGAATATTGAATGCTATCGAGATTCGAGTACATGTTCTCAGTTTGCAAACCGAGAACATGTACTCGAACTTGGGGCTGTCGGGATTTGAACCTGGGACACAGCAGCCACTACAGCCTATACACTACACAACCAGGGGTGCAAGTGATATCTCAGACTCGAACTGAGACCTCCGGACTGAGTGTCCAGCGCTCTGAATTGAGCTAATATCACAAAAAAGGATGCGTCTATGATCCGCAACGGAAACGCCTGCGCTCACGAACCCAGCTGGGATGCAGCAGAGCACCCTTGCAAGACAGGCGAGAGAAAGCCCTAAGCTTGAAGATAGGCGTACTCGTAAAGCGTGGAAGTAATATCTCAGAGTCACACTAAGACCTCCGAATGTAAAAACCGGCGCTCTTTTGAGCTAGTATCACCGAAAAGATGGCTTCCGAAGAAGGACCTGCAGCGGACTCGAAAGCAGTCACTGACGCTCAAAGGTACTGCAGAAAGTGCTTACGGCTCCGCGAACGTACCTGCCAGCGATATTTCCTGAACGGCCTAGCCGTGGAAGTGGGTGACAACTCAGAATCGAACTGAGACCTCTGGAAAAGGTTTCCAGCGCTCTTTCTTGAGCTAATGTCACAACAATGAGCCGTTCTCCCTGAAAATGGTGCACAGCAAGACGGGCGTGCCGTGCGTTTGTGAGAAAATCCTGATTGGGGTACCTCGTTGTGGACTGCAACTGAGAAAAATAAGCGCTTCGCAGACATCCCTACACAAACCCGGCAAATAGCCCAGTGATATTGTGTACGCTTGTTACGGATGCTCGACTCCCCGCAGAACTCTCGCGCGACAGAACACAATAAGCAACGTCAATACGAAGGCTGCTAAAACTTTCACAGGAGCAGCCTCACAAAAATGTAACGGGCGTTGGCTGGAAACAGACAAGTTTAAGACAAACCTGTGAAAGCAAACAACAGCAGCGATGTTGATGGCGTGAGTTGCATGAGAAAGGATGCTAAATATCATCGTTCGCGGAAACCATTGGTCGACCGCCAATGATTCCATCTAAAATACCTTCGGGATCTGACCTGTATGCACTGTTGGACACCGGAATCTGTATCACCACTAAAAACGCGAGAAACCTGTCAGCGACAAATATCCGAGATGACGTTGCATTAATTCATTTTATTGGGAATTTTTTCTACGACCGACGGATTGAAGAGGCTCTCATCTAATGGCGTTGGGCTTGAGTCATGATACGGTGATGCAGTCGTCGTTTTCGGGACCCGAAAAGTGCATGAGATCAGGTCGGGTCACGTGGCGTGGCATGGGCAAATAAATGTCTTGGAAAGCAATCTTTTGATGGTACAGTTCTCTAAATTTGCTAGCAAGATACTTTATATAATCGCAGGACCTCCTAAAAACGAAACATCCTGAGTGCTCTGGATGACTGTGGCATATTGCTCGGAATTACTATTATAAGCAGGTTCGGGGGGGGTAGTCGCGGTCATGACCGACGGATTGAATGGGCTCTCATCTAATGGTATCAGGTTCGGGCCAATGCATTCACCTCTGAATCGATTCTCATGATGCCTTTCGACACAAGCATTGCAGCGTGTGCTTACGTCAGTCCTGAATCGTTTCTCGTCCACAATTCGAAAGATGTCCAAAATATCGCGTGGAGTCATTTACGGACATCATTGGTCGGAATCACTGACTGTATGGTCGGAATCGCTGACTGTAAATTAATTTCAGAGGTGTGTCATATGGTGGAAACGACTTATGGTAGGTGTGTCTACCGGAATATCCAAGTACACTAGATATCAGAAAGTCCCGTACTCGTGTGGATAAACTGTATAAGATAAATAAACCCTAAGCTAGATATACCCGGAACGGTCTCGGACGGTCTCGGTGTCTAGCCTACCTGTGACACAGCGTGTGTCACAGTACGAACCTACAGATCAGTCAGTAGTCCAGTGTTGGTCCTAGGAATCTGTCATAGGGGCCTGCACCGGGACTCCCGGTCAGGGCTGCCTATACAGATTTCAGCACACCACCCCAACACTGTGGGTGGTGACTGGCTAGGAGAGTCAGAAAATGTAAGGCTGTTAGTGTTAGGGCAGAAGCTAGGTGACAAGTCTAACTGCCAATCCAACTGTGCTATTCTGATACACAAATTGGAAACCTCTAGGTAGCACGTGAACAAAAGCATACGGGCAATTAAGGCACCGCTAAACAAGTGAAAAGAACCGTGCTAGCAAGTCAGTTTGAAGATTGTAAAGTAGTCAAAGCAAAACATAAACCAGATTGAAGAAGTGTTTGAAGTCACAGGAGTTCTGCACACCACCATGTTGGTGTGCCTCCAGAGTGAGCAAGAAGTCAATCGACAGTATCAAAGTAGTCAGCGGTGGCCTCACGGAAGTCCATTCCATAATAGGAAGTAAAGAAACCAGCACCGTAGTAGTGCTGAACATCCAGAGGTCCGCTCTCATGTAAGGCCATGCCGTAGTAGAACGCCATGTCAATACCCAAATCCGCTTGAGCCAAATCCTGAAGTGCTAAAAAGCTCAAAGTGTCAGGAGGCTCGGGCGGCTGAAGCTGTGGCACATCGTCAGTCAATAGGAGACCCCGAGCCGTCATCACCGGATCAAGAAAATCATTCGTAGAGAAAAATGACGGAGCCTCCCAATCGAGATCACCACCAGGCGAAGGCACCTCCGTAGCCGGTGCACATGCCGACACAGCAGAAGCTGTGGACGCCGAAGCAGATACACCTGCAAAAGAAATGCACAATAGAGAGAGCACCGCAAGAGCGCCGATCGCCGGAGTGCCAAAGCCGAAAGGCGGCACACCGCATCCGACAGCACCGGACGGAGCCCGCGGCTTCACCGCGAAAGTACCGTCGGCGTAATCCTCGTAGTCGTCCGTGTCATAGCCTGTCAGGTCAGAGGGGTGGACGGCGGCGTGATTCACTGTCTGCACGAAGCCTCCGAACTCACCGCATGTCGCCTCTGTGGTGGTCACCCGCGCCGATTGAACTGGCGCGGGCCGTACATCCTTCGCCTGCGAAACAGGCATAGCCGGGGCCGGCACGGCGGACGCCGATGCCGCCGCACCACCTGCCGGAACCTGCCCCTCCGGTGTGATCCCCGCCGCAGCGGCAGGGCCACACACCAAAGCCGACGCATGCTCCTCAACCGCACTCCCAGGAACAAAGGATGCGTGGGTGTAATGTACCTGCTCTTGGGCGGCCTGAACCTCAGAGGTGAGGGCATCAAGCCGCCGCAATATGTCCTCGTCGTCGGTCCCGCCAGAAGGCGGAGGCGGTACGCTGAATCCGTAGGCCGCCACGTCGATCCCACCGACGCCGTCCGCGGAGAGTACCGCGGGCGGACCATACGCCAACGCCGCATGCGAGAAGGCCTCTGGTCCACTGTCCGCCGCGTCCTGGAAGACCTGCACGAGCGCCAATGCGTGCAGGCCCTCCGCGTCCTCCTGCTCAATGGGAATGCAGAAAGCCGCGGCCGTGGCTGGTGAGTGTTGGCGACCGCCAAGCGGGCAGTCGCGATACGGGTGATATACCTCTCCCTTACCGGCTTTGCGGCAGCGGTGGCACAGCGGCTTGGCCTTCATGCTGTCGCGGTCGAAGCCGACCGCGGGGGGGTTGCCTGCACCCACGCGAAACCCCCTCGGATGCTGCTTCCCCCGATGCTGCGGCTGCGGCTGCTGTCCCCCGCCCGCACGGCCACCTCGCACCAAGGCCTTCAAGGCCGCAATCTCCTCGAGCAGAACGGCGTACTCAGACGACGTGATAAGCGCAGAGGGCTTACCGCCCGTCCCCAGTGTCTGCTTCTCACGCGCCGACGCCCCCTCGTCCGACTGTGCCCATGCCTGGAAGATGGCCACGACGAGAGCCTGCAGCGAGCGGAGAGTGACCCCGCCGAGGTCACCCGCAAGCGGATAACGCACCTTCACCGCCGCGTAGAAGATCGGGTCGAGGCGGTTGTAGAGTGACAGCTTACGGGTCTCGTCGGTGGGCTGCCAGTCAGGAGCGCGGTTATCCCGCACCAGACGTTGCTCACGAGCCAAGACCGGCTGCGGGTCAACGCCTGCGGGATAACGAAGCGCCGCATGCTCCTGCTGGTGGCTCTCGCGAAGGACTGCCGGCACGCTCCCCTTGATGATGTCGATGAGGGCACGACGTCCATCTCGGTCAGCCGAAGAGTCCGTACCCCGAAGCCAGGTGTCGGCCACAGAGTTCCGCTCCACGACGAGGGCCAAGACGTCATAGAGGAGCCCATTCACCTTCTCGATAACCAGAGAGGCGGGGTCGTCGAGGTCAAAGGGGGTCAAGTCCAGCCCAGCGGACTCAAACTCGGTCCGAAGCTGCACCACCAACTCGGAGAGACGGTCGGTGTCGTCAGTGCCACGATAATGATGTTTCTTTGAACCAAGGATATCCTCGCGGATACCCTTGGCCCAAGCCCGATGCAACCTCCCCTTGTAGACCACGTCAACAGCGGCGTGCTGGTCAACAAGATGTTTCCGCAACGCGACAGCGGCGTCGGAGTTGCTGGAAACAGCAGGGGGCACCACAGGTGGAGTGCTAGCGGTCGGAGTGTCCCGAACCGCATCCAAAAGCCGTATAGAGGCGTCCAAGTCGGAATCCTTCAATAGGCGTTTACGAGCTCGTGTAGATGTAGCCATACTTCTGAAAGCCAGAGAAAAGATGATGCGCGGGAGCACGTTTGGGTGTTGTGGCGGAAGTGGAGGGAAGACGCAACGGCAGAACGTGCGGAGCGGCGAAAAGAGCGGGGGGCACTTGCAAATGTCGATGTGGTCGAAGGCGTCCGGAGCACCAGCCCAAAATACGTAAACCAGCGGGATCAGTGCAGGCAGAACAACGCAAATGAACATTGCCACAACCGAGGAATAGCAACGCGCGGTGCCCATGACTCGTAGCCGCAAAAGACGTCTACCGTAAAATCATGTCCAACCTAGTCGCACCCAAACGCGCAAGTGCGCACCACCTCTTCAAGCGGCCGCTTAGCCAATCATGGCCAAGATAGCAAGTGGAATGAAAACGTGGATGGGGCCACGACCTACCGGAATATCCAAGTACACTAGATATCAGAAACTCCCGTACTCGTGTGGATAAACTGTATAAGATAAATAAACCCGAAGCTAGATATACCCGGAACGGTCTCGGACGGTCTCGGTGTCTAGCCTACCTGTGACACAGCGTGTGTCACAGTACGAACCTACAGATCAGTCAGTAGTCCAGTGTTGGTCCTAGGGATCTGTCATAGGGGCCTGCACCGGGACTCCCGGTCAGGGCTGCCTATACAGATTTCAGCAGTGTCACATAACCAGAGTTATGTGACACAGCACCTCTCGCTCCGCTCGCTGCACTGTGAAACATAACATCCAGTTATGTGACAGACCGGACCGTGGGACCCAGGACCGTAGGTTCCGGGACCGTAGGTCCCAAGTCTGAGCAGTATAAGGTTTCGGAACTCTGTCAAGAGAGTTCTGCTCCGCGGACACTTGATCTGTTTTCGGGAAGGGTATCATCCCGCCCGCCCACCTCACTGGCATTATTTAGGTTCGTTTTCATTCCGATATTGCGTTGCGGGTCCCTTATGCCCGCATTACTATTGCACTAATATATTATTATTAATTCTCCGATACCCTATCCGTGACATGCATCTTGCTTTACAGGTGTGATTATTGGGTAGCTAGGGTAGGTAGGGTAGCTAGGGGGGTCCGTAGGGTAGGTGTGTCACATAACTTTAGCTTCCTGCACAAAATGGCAAACAAACGGAAAGAGAGAGAGAGAGAGAGAGAGAGCAGAGACGCGTTTGTTATTATATAACTGATCAACTGAATGAAACGACTTTCAAAGATTATAAATTTCGAGAATCTCTTTACGGCTCTATGCTTTGCCCTGTTGGGATATATATTCGGCAGTCGAAGATCGCAGTCGTCTCCGGTGGTTGATATAATTCCCGAGAACAAGTACGTTGCCAGATCTTCTGAGCAAATATATCGGACGCCTGACGTACAAGTTCCCGCTGCCCCGCGCTTAAACGGAAATTCTCATTTTGAAGATGACCGAGGGGTATATGAGCGAAGATGTTTCGACTTGCCTGAGAAGTGTGTAAACTTACTTTTTACACGGAAGGGATACTTACGGTCGGGAGACTTACATAGAGCATTTCAGGTGAATCACATTCTCTATGGTTCAGTCAAGTTGACAGTAGCAGCTGTGTATCCAGTTCGCAAAGACTTAACATTTATCTTTTACCAAAAACAAACCATCACAATACGACCGGACGTACCGCACTTGTATGAATTTCTGGAGGATACACTAATGACTGAACATTGGACAGATGACCAAGGAAAGTTTGCTTCGTTCCGCGCATGGTTATATACACCCTATCGCAGCTTAATACCACCTCATTCTGCGGTCAAGCGCTTCACAAATACTTCAACATAGGTGTTTTTGACACTCGAAAAATGGAACTATTCTTTTTAAGAGGACTTTGCATCAGAGCAGCACAGATGTTATACACATACGTATGACATACGTGCGGCAATCTTTCTCTTCACCTTGTACATACATTCTCGTAACTCTAAGGCGGGCTCACATGGCAAAGAATATGGTGTGCATGAGGAACTATTCCGAGCGCATACAATGGACAAAGAACGACCTCTTCTCGGAACCCTACTCCGATACTCGTTTCATTAAGTTTTGTAATGGCTTTGGTAGTCTTCATATGCCAATTTCTTATTCCTTGCTAAAAGCGTAGTCTTCGGCATCAACGTACTTACATATTCGCTGTACATTTCTAATTCGTGCTTGCGTTCTCTCATGTATATCGTCCCCAGGTTTTTATTTACAAGCGTCTCTCCTCATTCGTTTGTTTGTTCCGCAACTTCATTAACCTCTCACAACCCGCTTTTACGCTACTTCCGAGCGAATCTGGTTGGGCTATGCTAACGGTATCTACTTGTTTTCCACATCCTTGCGCAAAGCACGTAAACGAGTTGGAAACAGCATATGAGGGCCTTGGGCATTTCAAGTTGCGGTATTTTCAGCATTCCTCGGGCGACGTGTTTCTTTCACGTAGGGTTTGAAAGGTAACAAAGTCCTTAGCTTTGCATTCAGACTTATTTCCATGATGTCACGTCTTGAAGCCGCAACTATTGCAAAGTTACTATGTCTAGGTGTGCTTGTATCATGTATAATTCATGTAGTGTATGATATTGGAATGTACACGGTGTAGCTGTGTCACATTCCGTAGGTGCAATTGATGACGATGGCAAAGGTCTCATCTAGTAAATAAATGGGACGGCATATTCGTTTTTTTGTAAGTTTCTCGATAATCATATGGAAAACTCCTAGTACGGGATAATCAAACAGGTTGTTTGCATGACGCCTTAGCCTAACAAAAAACATTCGGAACATACCCATGTCGGCTTCAAAACGTATTTGTCTATTTGAAGGCAATGTTGTTGTGCTTGTACCACTTTCTTAAGATCTCGAATGGTGAACTCTGTATATCTTAAACGTTGCAGACGTTTACGATAGAGGGTCAATTTTTTTTTCAACTATTTGTATTACTTGTCACCACAGGCGCGGTACTAGGCGGGAGTTATGCGTGCGATGGCTCATATTAATTGCCAGAATATCCACACTAACCAGTGAAAAGGTGTCACAAACCCTGAAAAGAGGTAATCGATAATCTGAATGATAAGTGCGAATGAGCCCATTAAGTAATTGAGGGTTGGGTAACTATAGCCGTACTACTAGTCGACTGTCACTAACCTACTATAGGAATATGGCATCTGATTCGGGCAGTGTGTCACTTCCAGCACACCACCAAAACCCAAAACCCAAAAAATATGCATAAAACAAGCGTTAACACCCTGACGTCGAATTGTTATACGTGCTTGTGCCGATCCGCCTGCAAACCAGTGTGGACGGCATCACGTTTATGGCGATAACTTGAGTTCTACGCATCCATTTTCATTATGTTTTCTGTTAGCGGATAAACTATCACCCGACACATCATTTGCCATCTCGCACCTCATGCATACCGAACAACTCACTAACGTGCAAATTATAACCATGATGCGTTTGTCTCCTGGCAGCAGACTGCCCTTGCGATTCTCAACAATTTCTATGCTTGGTGTATTGAGTTTGGTGACCATTCAAGGGTGTGGGGACCTTGCCCAAGTCTCCCATATGGAAGCCAATGCCTCATACACGATATCTAACAACTCACTAACGTGCGCGTTATAGCCATGATGATTTTGTCTCATGGCAGCAGACTACCGCTTCGATTCTCTGCCGTTGTTTTGCTTGATATATTGAGTTTGGTGATCATTCAAGGGTGTGGTGACCTTGCCCAAATCTCCCTTATGGGAGCCAATACCTCATACATACCAAACAACTCACTAACGTGCAAGTTATAACGATTCGCGTGGAACTACTTATGCTATACTGCAAAAAAACGAATTTGACGTCATAATATCACGTCACGTTATATGTCAAAACCCCCAAAATGATCCAGGGTACAGTATGCATGATCGCCCCACATTTACGTCACGGTTCTCGTAAGCGGCTTGATTTGTCAACTGCGGGGCTTGAACCTGGCGTGCCCAAGCTTGAGTGCTCAAAAAAGTAAACGGGGAAACGAGCTAACCACTATTCCGCGTTTTGTGTCGCCCCCACCCATCACTCATGGGTGGTATGCCATTCGTGGGATCCTGGTTATATGTATCGTTGAGCCTTGTGGAGAAGTGCAATTAACACCGTTGACCGATCTGAAATCTTAACCCTCCATAGAGGGTTAACTCACGGGGAAGCCGATTCCCCCCACTGTATGGGGGCCTGCTTCTCCTTGCTTCACCCCTCACGGTGTGTGGCATGTGTCACCCGTGACCGTGTCCCACGTTAGCCTTCACGTTAGCCTTCTCTAGTTAGACAGTCCGTATGCCTGTCTTCCCAGTTTAATGCTATTCCGTTTCCGAGCACCCGGCACTGTGTGATTCTGTGACTTTATCGCGTATACAGTATATATCCATTATATATATACCCTCATATCACCCTTTCTGTCATTAACCCGGAAACGTTCGTAAGAGATGTGTTCATTTTGCGACGTGCGCGTCAAGGCGTGGTATCGATAGTCCGACACTTCGATCATTATTATCGAAATAACGAAACGGCTGTCGATGGGTAGTGATAAGTTCGACGTATCGATAGTATCGTATCGACGTATCGACAGCCGTTTCGTGAGTATGGCGTATCACTATCAATCAAGAGTCGCGTCCGTCATATCGGTACTAGTCGACACGTAATTGTGTGAACTATCGGCACCAATCATCACGTAATTGTGAACTATTGGTACCATTCGATAGGGTGATGGCCAATATCAATATCGGTCGATCGGGGCGAATTGAATTGACATGGCGATACTGTCGAGAGATCTCGAGAAGCGTGACATACGGTATTGAAAAATGACCACGTGAGCCATCGAGCAAGGTTAGCGACGACCGTTGTGGCGGTATGCGATCGCTTCCATTGGTTATTCGTGCAATGCATCGGGGGTTATCGAGGAATAGGAAAGTGCATAATGGGGAATAGAAATTATGTCCTGTTTTTGGGGAATAAATTCGTGACACAAGCACATGCGTGTAATATCACCGTTTGTATTATTTTCCCCCCACCCCACCTCTGTTCACTTGGTTATTGCAAACATGAGGAAGCCTCCGAAAAAGTACACTAGGGTGTGCCTTTCTTGCGACAAAGGCGGGCGTCGTTATACTAGACATGCCACGCGTGTTCACCGCAAAAAGGAACACCCTTTCTTCCAACTAACTGCCTTAAACGGCACATGGCTTGATACATATGTCGAGAATTGTGGCTTTCGTTTCAAGCATAGTGCGTCCGTACAGGTATGGGAAAGTCAGGATAGGGACCGTACACCTATATGGGACTTTCAAAACGAGTATGTTTATATTGAACACACTGAGGGTATGCCATCACACGAAACATCATTCGTCCCGGTTGGCTTCTACGGAGCTAACTGGTTTTCCGTGAAAATTTTATGATATTTTTTGAAATAATCCGATGATATTCTAGTTTTTAGGACGTTTACTGGAATACTTTTACAACCTTAAGGTAAAATTTGAGCTCCCCTTTGCCCTGTTTGACTGGATATGCTCGCCTTACACGAAACCCTGATATGAAGCCTGCGCCTTGTATGTTTGAAGTGAACGCATTACTCCTGGCTGGCTGAGTTTACTCAGACAGTTAGGAGAAACAAAATCGCCAGGAGAAGTTGGGGAGCGTCGCTCTCCAGTGAGGAACCTATACCATTGTAATACAACATAGAACGACATAATCCGACTCTCTCACAAAAACGAATCTGACTTTTGATCTAAGGCGTGACTTTGTTTGACATTGTATGAACATACCTACCCATATTAGTGATAGGGTCGACGTAGGCATCATATGCAAGTCCATCGAAACCAAACCTGCCATTTGCACAAAAGGGCCGAAGGGCGGTTTTCATCTGGTCTGAAGGAATAGTATCTTCTCAAATGGATCCTAGATAGGGTGTGAGTTCAGCGGGTTACAAAACAGTTCACGTCCATTATCGTTTAGTCCACGGTCGTCAATGATGATGTCAAGAAGGCTTCTTCTAATGGCGTAGCAGTTTTTGGGGTCACCCGATTCATCTCTGCACGCTTTAAGTGCTGTGTGAATGTCGTGTGCACGCGTGGCATATCGTGAGAGCGGTGACGGAAATTCTTTCTTTGAGAGAAAGTGACACGACAGGAGTTTCCAAAACTCTTGTTTCCTTAGCATATTGGAGTTCAGGGTACACATTATTGCCGCTCTGAGTGTTTACATCCGGAAGTGCTGTCACAGCAATGGTCCCCTTCTTGGAAGCGGATGGGCGGTACATTCCTGATTCAGGCAATGCTTGGAGGTAAAGCTCCCGCTTCATCTCGTCGCGGAGGTCAGCGCAAGTGGAAAAAGAGTTTCGGAGCAAATGTCAATGAAAGAGGAGCCCTTCCCTGGATTCAGAAGCTTTGGTTCCCCTGTAAGCTCAGCCGCCACATGCTTTCTGAGTTTATCATCTTGTTCTCCTCTAAGGTATACAAGCGAGTTATTCCAGAGTAGCGAGGCATTCCAGTTGAATGTGAGAGAAGGTGTATTTGGTTCCTGTTTGGCAGTACGGGCAGTCAGGTGAGGTGGTAACACCCAACTTATGTGACCGTGCGGGTGAAGCTTGAAGGCCCAAGAGTTCTTTGCTTCTGGCCGCTGTATAATAAGCTTTAGCCGTGACTTTTGAGATATCCTTGGTGGGAGGAGCATTGTGGTCCTCTAGCATTCTGATATACTTCCCTTGAGACGACATGGCTTTCCAGGTATGAAGGTGAGTAAGGCGTTGGATTCTCCTGATGTGGTTCCGGATATCTCCTGCAACTGGCACTTCCATATAAACGAGAGAATAGGGTAGTTCTTCGTAAGGGTCGAAACGGGGCGCGTTTGCCCCTTTCCTGAAAGAGGCTCTCTTTGCTACTCTATCAACGCTGTCATGAAGTCTATCATTATTATGCCCCCTAATCCATTTAAGGATGATCCTCCTGTGGTCTTCTCCACTGTAGAAGCCAAGCTCCTCTAGGATTAATCTGACCGCCTGCAGTACACGTCGGTTTGGTTCCCGTAGCTCGGTCTCACGAGCACTGCCAGTTTTCCTGTCCTTATTTGCCGCCGTGATCGTTGCCATTGAGTCAATGACATGAATCAATTGGAGTCACAGACTTTAGGATGTGGTCATTTTGGTCCTCTAAGAGAAGTCGGAGCCCGATAAATTCGGCCGATGTAGAACTTGGTGTTTGGATATCCGCTTTAATCAATCGGTCATCAGCATTAAAGACACTGCTGGCAGGGATGTTGGTATTCCTAACAGAAAAGGTGTCCCCCCTTTCTTTAAGCAGATATGCCGCACCACTGCAAGCCGCTTTCTTCCCCGCAAAAAGTGAACCGTCACTAGCCATGTCATAGTGTTCTTGAGGTATGCTATTTCCATTGCTAGGGTTATCATCCTCATCTGACTTACTGGGGCAGCTGTAAGCGCTCTCTTCATCCGCGGCACGGTACCTGAGCTGAGCAGAGAGAATCTCTTTTTGGCGGTCCGCGATATAGTCATAATGAGCTTCCAGGTTTAGCACATCTGATTTCACATTAATAGGGGGAGTGTCATTGTTTTCACAGTCAATCGTCTCTCCTACTGAAAGGAGAATGCAGCCATCCGATGTTATTTGGTATTCACAGTCATACTGGCATTGAAACACCTGCGGTTCGTTCTTGATAAAGTTGTCACTTTCTAAGTGGTCTGGAGTATACTTTAGATAATGCAAGGTATTTGCTTCCGTGTCAAGTTTTTGAATACGAATCAGAGTGACGGAAGATTTGTCTGGTTCCTTCGATTCTGACAAAGACATTAAGGTTTATGGCATTGTTACTGTATTCTGTATATTGTATTGACATGGCCTCTAACTCAATATTAGTAATGTGAATAAGAGAGATGGAATCTCGGTCACCATTTCCTTTCCAATGAAACTCACCCGTGTCGGGGGGTACTATGTTGTCTCTATATATGTTGTTTCTTGACATATATGGCCTGTGGGTCTAAATCTACAGGGTTTTGAAGCATTTCCTTTTCGATTTCGGTAAGCCATCCAGGGGGTCTATTACCGTTCAGCCTGAAAAAGCCTTTGCTTTCTTGCCAGTTTTTTAACATTCCACCGCAGGGAGTCAGAAAGGAACCTGTGCGCTTGAGGTTAAATTTTTGAATTGCGGAGGTAACATTCCTCGACATGTAGAGTTGTCTAGGAAAGGTAGTGATTAAGGTAGCGGGTCATTTTTGTCGCACCGATGGTCATTTTTGTCGCTGTCGCAAGAATATTCCTTTGTCGCAGGCTGCGACGAAAATGACCAAACGGTCATTTTTGTCGCAGCTTGCGACGAAAATGATAAAATGGTCATTTTTGTCGTAAAAATTTAGGAAAATTTTAAGAAAATTTTTCTTACCCGTGGTAGACAACACAGGTCGATAACGGGTCTATTGTTTCACACAGGAATTTGACACAGTTTAAACATGGCCTATTATTACAATATCTAGGCACATTCAATGCATGGACACTGAAGGATGCAAGCAGGATTGTGCTATACTCTAACATATAATATTATTACAATATTAGAGCATGTAAATGGAACGAGACAGCAAACAAAAACGACGTATCGATCAATCAATTAAAACAGTTCATCTATCCTAAAGTAAGCAATAGCAGTCTTGGAAATCGGCAGAGTTGCCTACAGCTCCTTCCAGTGCTACAGACGGCCAAAAATCGCAGAGTTCCTGCAGGCACAGATCTGTAAATAAGTACAATTTAGGATAGTCAAACCAATAGCATGCACATCGTAACAGCAACGCACGAAAATAAAAAAAGACAGCAATGTTGACGCCGAAAACGCATGCTAACCTGCAAAAAAACAGCGCGCCAGTCAGCAGAGGTGTTGGGAATCGAACCCAACCCGATAGGCAAGATGCCCAACGGGCTCCAAGCACTCCCAGCGTAAAAACAAACTCCGGAAAGGGAGGCAATGCGTCAGTCACCGACAGCGCACGAGATTCTGCAAATAACTGCACGCTAAAGAGCAGAGATGGGAGTCGGCGTGCAAGATTCCCGGCGGACGGAATTCAAGCACTGCCAACGAAATCAAACCGAAATGCTAAAAGGGAGCTAGCAGCCAAGTTTTCTGTTGCCTTCGTTCAACGCACTAGATCCTGCAAAAAGAACAGCGCGCTATACAAGGCATGCGTGTTGGGGATAAGAAAAATGTCTAGGGGCTCCAAGGGCGCAATCCCAGCGCAGAAACAAAGTACAAAAAAGGGCGGAGTAAACAACACTGTAGGGAACAGTGCGCTAGTCAGAAACTAAAATAGTCAAACAAAAAAAACAAACGAAGAACATCAATACGCCGCGGAGGTCGGTTGGTCGTTGTCGGCGCCTGGTAATTACAATACAGGTTGTCGGTCGCTTAAGATTAAAGGATACTGTAGTTGTTCAAGATGTGGTGACGGTGACCTTGGGAAGATGGGACCGTGACGCGGACTGTGACGCGGACACGCGGTCGGAAAACAGTCGACTGGACTCTGGAGGGCTGCTGTACTGGATCTTCTACATCCTAGATCCTTGCGACAGTCTTGCGACACTTCTTGTGACAGCCCCAAGATTCGATTTCCGATGCGGATTTCTGATCGATCGAGCGGATTTCTGTATTTTTACTGATCGGGCGGTCTGTCGACGGTTAGATCGTTCGGTCGACAAACAGTCGACTGGAGGGCTGCTGTATCTTCGACATCCTAGCGACACAAACTAGATTCGGTTTCCGATGCGGATTTCATTTTTTTCTGATCGAGCGGTCGTTCGACGGTTTGATCCGTCGGTAAGTAAACAGTCGACGGAGGGCTGCTGTATCTTCTACATGCTTGCGACAAAATTTAGATTCGGTTTCCGAGTCAGATTTCATTTTGACTGATCTAGCGGTCGGTCGAAGGTCCGATCCGTCGGTTGACAGACAGTTGCGACAACCTGAAGTTTAAAATTTTGGATGGCGAAAGTTTTTGGGGCACCTTGACACTGTTCGAACGACGATGTCGAATTCATGTCTCCATTTATTTTCTGAAAACCTGCTTTACCCCTTTAAGGGAACGAACAGAATTCACTGTTTTTTTGAGAAGATTCTGTGCGGTGGTCTCGCGACAAAAGAATATTCTGCGACAGCGACAAAAATGACCAGTGGTGCGACAAAAAGGACCAGGTACCAGTGATTAATGTGGTTTCACCCGCTTCATTTTCAGGGTAATTTTTAGAGTCGATAGCGTATCCAAGTTTTGCCATAATGTGACTTGTACGCCTGAACCAGCTAAAGCGTTTGTCTTTTGTGTGACTGTAGGTTGCATAGTGTGATAAGGGGAAACCCGAGATGGCATTTTTACTCATTTCGTTGTTCATGTTTTAAATTATTATTTTAAGCCATAGATTACTGTTTCTACAGTATAGTGAGATGAGGTGGAGATCAGTGATGCGGTCCGTGTGGTTGTGTTGCCAATATTCGTGTTCATCTGCAGAACACAGGGTGTTCATAGTTTCAGTAATACACGACGCGGTTACAATATCGAAGACACTATCAATACCGTACCCGCCCTGGCAGACTGCTGTCCAGATTATTTGGTGATTCGTGTCCACTGGGCAACCCAGGTATTTGATTATAAACGAAGCTATCATTTTGTCCAATTCAATTGCGACATTCTTTGAGGAGTTGGCAATTGCTGAGGTAACTTTAAGGGGGTACGCCATCCTCGGAACTACAACCGCATTTATAACATATCTTAGCTGGTGCAGAGTCATGTGTTGCAGTTGGATGGATATTAGAGTAGATTTAAGTCTGTCGATAAGGATTTCCGCCTGTTTGTCCCATTCCCCATTTAGTGCAAACCATACTCCGAGGTATCTGTTAACCTCTTTGCTGTTGGAGAAATCGAGAAAATCTGGTGACTCAGGGGGTGCCCATTTCGAATCAATGGAAGGACTTGGGTCATTGGTATTGGGCTCCAGATGACCCCCTGAGATGAGTAAATCATCGGATGGGTCATATCGTGTTACCATTTTGCCCTGGGATTTGATGCGCTTTCTGTAAGAGTATTTGGATTAACATTGATGGGAATACCGATAAAGCTCATAAACTCATTGACTATACCTAGCATGTCTTGAACTTCGTCTTTAGTTTTCCCCACGAGAATGATGTCATCACAGAAGAACCGTGCAAAGATATTTAAAGGGGCGTCCTTTTCTATTAGGTTTTGGGAGGGAGGAATAACATTATTTCCTGGTTTGTCTGGTCTATGGCGTTCCGAGTTCAGTTCGTATCCATATGTGGTTCCTGTCGGGTTTGCACCGTTTGCTCTTTTTGCTAACCAAATTGCCAGAATGTCCAAAATGGCTACAAACCTTAGTGGGCTCAAAACTTCTCCCTGAGGAACTCCACATTCAAGGGACCATTCATCTGTGAGGCCTTCTTCGGTAAGTACCATTCTAGAGGCATCATTGGTGATGTCTGAGATGATGCTAATTATTTGTGATGGGAGTCCTAACTTTCTGAGCGCTAAATTGCTCATCCAGAATTCGGCTCTGTCAAATGCTTGTTTGAGGTCCAGGTAAACTACGTGGAGGTCTTTGTCGTATCTATTGGCATCCGAAATTACTTCATTCAGAATTTGGAGTGAGTCATCTATGTTTTTATTCGGAAGAAAGGCATCTTGAATGGGAAAGAGAATGGGGTGAGTGTTGAGTATTGTTTTGAGACGGTTAGCAATTATTGTATTAAATAGTTTAAAACCCGTTTCCAACATTGTGAGGGGTCTGGAATTATCTATTGTACATGGTGCAGAGGGGCTTTTAGGGATTGGAAGGATCACTCCAGATTTTGCACTCTTTGGAAATTTCCCAGTTATAAGAATGTGGTTAAAAAGTGAGACAGTAACCTCTTGAAAATTCTCTGGGCCCTTGATCCACTGCGAGTATCTCATCCCTGAGGGTGCTGGTGTTGTAGAGATACCACAGTCCGAGTATGCTTGTTGAAGTTCTTTGTGCGTGATTTCTGTCAATAGTCTCGCCGCGGCCGTATCGGGAATTTTAGGGCTATCCTTGAGAATGTCAGTAAGCCACTGTGGGAGTTCATCTGGCTCATTCGGGTTAGTAGAAAAGAATTTTTTATTTTTGTATTCATCTAGTGTTGTGTTTAGTCTTTCTGTTTTTGTCTCAGGTATCTTTCCATCACTACCTGGGGTTGCGGCTGCACCTTTTTCAGTAGGTTTCATCTTTCCCATGACTGTGTCTAGAAACCTCGAAAGGTTAGTTGAGAAAAGATGCTGCAGGGCTTCTTTTTCTCGGAGTTTGCGTCGTTCAATGTCTGTGTCTCTGCTTTTCTGAAAAGCATTTCTGATTATTACATAATTTTCATGCAATCGTAATCCCCATGTGGTTGCCGCTTCATTGTGTTTGGGTTGGAGCGAGGCAAACGGTAGTGTGCGGGCAGCCTTTTTGGCTTGCTTTGGAATGTTGCTAACATGAGTTCTTGTATCCAAATATTTGATGGTGCGGCGTACTGTGTTTAGCCATTTGTATATATAGTTAGATACTGCTGATGGTTTTTCGGACCTCCCGGTTTTGTTCAGATTCTTGGTGCCAAAGGCGTCACTTGCCGCCTGATGTGCCAATTTGTGCAGGGTATCCCATGTCGCGTCAGGGTGCATTTCCTTGAGGCCAGTGCCGCCGTTTCTAGTTGCTTCCGATCCATTTTCCATTTCGAGTGTGCTATGTAGTCTTTCAGTGTAAGACACCCAGCCTGTAGCGTATTGGAATAAATGGGCGGTGCAATCTATTTTTTTCCGAATGCATCTCAGATCCGTACAGGTTCCAGAATTTAGCAGGCATATGGGGTTGTAGAAGAATATTCCAGCTGGTCATGTGCTCATCTGTGTAGGATTTCGTGATTTTCTTAACTTCCAGTGAGCTGAATGAAAGGTGTCGTTTGAGATAGGCATTTACATCTTTCTTATTTAGAAGGTGAGGCGAACCTATATGCCAGATGTTATCTTTGTCGTTATGGCCTAAGTTGAGACCACCTTCCGGCATCCCCTTTCCTCTAGAGAGTAAGCGAGCTGCATGCCATGGGC